>WOVY01005861.1:0-173202 GCA_013436015.1 Rhipicephalus annulatus | reverse complement strand
AGAATATAATTTTGTTTGTTTATCAACTCTCGGCTCTGACTTGTTCTTTGGGCCACAGCCGGCGTCTGCTGGCGCACCAATAAGGACCACTTCTAAATTGTCCACGCTTTCGTGGTGCGGTTCGGGGGGGCTGATACTTCAGCTCTTGGAATTAGCCCGGCGATCGCCTCCCTAATTAACGGGACCGGTGTGACAAAGACGTCATTTTAAACACCGGCCTTCTTTGGCAGCTACTTACCAATCAGGGCCCCTACTTTCTGTGTCAGGTTATACAAGACGTTCTGCATTCTTCCGCTGCAAAACACGAGTTCACAACAGCCTATCACCTTCAAACAAATTGGTTAACAGAACGGCTAAATCGAGCTATCACAGAAATGGTTACCCTGTACGCTTTATCCAACCATCGTGACTGGGACGTGACCCACTCATTTGTGACATTTGCCTATAATACGTCCCGGCTTGATACTGCAGGTTTCTTGCCATTTTTTCTCATGTACGGACGAGAACCCACACTACCTTTCAATATACTCCTTCCCAGCGTCACCTAAACATTGTACTTTGCGCACAATGTTATGTTTCGAGCTCTACGGGCACGTGAGATTGCTCGCCGGCGTTTTAGTGGTTTGCAAAAACGCCAACGAGTGTTCTACAATGTTAGCGACCATGATGTCAACTTTCAACATGGTGACACGGTTTTCTCTGCACGCCATTCTAGTGAGTTGGCCTGTGCGAAAAGCTGAGTTCACTGTACTCGGGTCCGTAGCATGTCGTGCGCACGGTCACCAATGTGACCAATGAAATCGAACCACTACACAGCACCAGCGCGTGCTCGTGTTCTGAAGTTGTTCACGTGACTCAGTTGAAGCTATAAAACTCGGACCAACTGAGCACCGAGATGGTTCCTTCGTCACCAGGAGGATGCAACGGGGTGCCAAAGATGAAGAGGATAGAGAAGAAGACGATCATTGAGCACTCGCGCAGACTAGTCTCTATCTCGGACGCCTTTTGCCGTAACAATATTCTGTTTTTTTTCTCTAAGTTTTCTATTCTTCTTACTCTCCCGTGCTCTCTCTCTGTACTCGTGCTCTTGCTTATCAAAGTTGTGCGCCTAATGCCCTACAACGAGGCGCATGTATCCTCGGAGTACAGTCGAAGCGGAAGTGGTCGAAAAGACCATTCTGCCCTATGATTGTAATTTTTCGCTTCAGCCTTGATAGACTAAAGACCAGTTTCACCATCTCTGGTGATAACCAGCTAAGACTCTGAGTTGCTACTGTTTCATCTCGACATGGAATGCAGTGTCACAGGTGAGAGACTAATTTTAACAGCTTACACATTGTTATTGTGTCAAGCATAAAACCATGTTTGAAATAGATGTATGCACTATTCCAACGAAGCCTTTTTTTACTGCCTTACAGCACGCAGGAAGGTCACTTGTGGATCAGTTGGTCGAACTACAAAATGCGTCAGTAATGTGAGCTATGGTTCTTTTGTTAACTAATCCATGCTAACTGTCAATATTTTCTTAGCCATGCAAGGATAAGATATATCTATCTATCTATCTATCCATCTATCTACCTATCTATCTATCTATCTATCTATCTATCTATCTATCTTTCCATCTCTCCATCTCTCTCTCTATCTATCTATCTATCTATTTATTGTAGTGAGGGAATAGACGCAAGGAACTGCACCCTTGATGCAGGCCGGCTGTTTTTATTCTAATCTTCTTTCTCGTGCTCCCATGCTTGGCCAGCGTGAGAGCCAGATCTCTGTAGCCGCTTTCTTTGTCATTACACTACATCTTCGGCAGTGACCTTGTGTTCATCTGGCCACTTTGATAGTTTAAACAAAGGAAAAATCTCAATGCATCTTTTGAACTCACATATGAACATAAATGACATGTTACAGCCCCAAAACTATAAACTGCATGTTGTGTAAAAATATTACTCTCGTCTGCTTCTTCGGGTACTTGCGTGCGTTTTTTTGAGAAAATATGTAGTAAAATTCGCCGAGCATAGCTTAGACAAATGAGAATAATAAAGCATGGTCCAGTGCATTAAATATATGCTAAGGATGTCTGATAACTGATGATCGAGCTGCCTCTCTTTTCGGGTTTTCTTGGCTGTTTGATTAACTATATGCATTCGACTATAAATTGCGTATAGCAAGCAAGCTGCCTATCAGTAACATGAATGCCTTATATGCCTATTGTCTTTAGAACAGTGTGGCATATATGGCACATAATTCAGTAATGAGCTTGTCGTCTGCGCATTTCGGCTGCTCTGGCGTTTTTTACCTAGTGTGTGCATAAGAGAATAGCGTGGCTGGAGCGTATGGCAGAACAAAAATATCGTAAAGTCATATTGACCAGTAATGCCTAAATCGTTAACCTACCGTTACGTCTGTCTGCGCTATGGTGATTTTAATAACATTATAATTCAAGCAAAACTTTCACGTCATGCCATGAACGCATGAGGAGCATGATTGATAGGTTGAGACAAGGATGGCTTAATATGCATGGTATGTAAAATATCGTTTAGTCGCCGACGTCTTCTTCGCCACGTACCTTATTGTTGACTGAATGTATGCCAAGCTTTGCATACCAGGATAGGAACGTCCGTATGACACCAGTGACAGTTGATGACACTGCGTGTAAATCACAGTCAATCTCACTGCTTTTACGTGGTTTCTTGATCATTCCTTCATTCAGAATGTGAAAAATTTACCCGCATTCCCGCACTTTGAGAATAGAGGTTATGCGAGTGTTGCGGATGGAAGGTGACTCTGTTATATTATAAATGCGAAGCATTTCTTGGCGAACTTCGGCGACTTTAAGCGTATCTATCTATCTGTATATCTATCTATCTATCTATCTATCTATCTATCTATCTGCTTACGTTTAGGTGCTCTCGTGGTCGCCTTCTTAACTGGGCGTGAACCGAAATTAGGATTAGAGGGTAAGATGGTTTGACGAATATAACATGATGATCAAGTCAATAACAATGTCACAATCCCGTTGCGTACGTCCTCAAACACTTCTCAGACAGTGGCACATACCCAAGGGCGCGTATGTGCCAGAGGTGATTGACACTTGGTATCTACCCAGAAATGACGAGAACACACATGGGTAATTTCAACGCGTGTGCGTTAAACAATAACCGACATTGGTAGCGTTGTCTTAACGAAGGCATAGAATAAATTTCAGTGTTAGGAAAAACTTGAAATAGGCCGCATTGACCCCCCGATAAATGCATATAATAAAATTCAAGGTCCCAGCTGGAATCGAACCCAAGGATTCTGCGTGGCAGTCAAGCATTTCACCACAGAGCTACGCCAGGTCTCGAACTACTTTAGAAATAGACGCTAATCTTCGTATAAGTTGTAGCGTACTCGCCCCGACGGAGGTGCGAAAAGAAGGCACCTACACTCCTTGAAATTTGGGACAAGACTAGTTTATCTTCCAAGAAAAACAGGCTTCGAAAGGGACAACCAAAAGAGCCGTGGCTGCGTATCTTCCGCGACCCTCGTGAGTTAACGTGAGGCATGTTGGCCGCGTCTTCGCTGCGCACCTCGGCACACGAATTGGTCATTCATTCATTCATTTTTGGGTTTTAACGTCCCAAAACCACCATATGATTATGAGAGACGCCGTAGTAGAGGGCTCCGGAAATTTCGACCACCTGGGGTTCTTTAACGAGCGCCCAAATCTGAGCACACGGGCCTACAACATTTCCGCCTCCATCGGAAATGCAGCCGCCGCGGCCGGGAATCGAACCCGCGACCTGCGGGTCAGCAGCCGAGTACCTTAGCCACTAGACCACCGCGGCGGGGTGGCACACGATTTGGTATGCGCACACAAATAAAATTATCGCGATCACCGGCGTCATCGCCCTCTACAAGGAATCCCCTCCATAGACCGCGGAGGCTGGGAAAAAAACGAGTAAATGGGCGAGTTAGTTCATCAGGTGAGCCGGTTTCATGCAATCGAGAGAAACGACGCCCTCTCTGCCGCAAACATGAATGGTCACAGTTTTGTGTGACCGCAAAAGCACACGGAAGGGCCCGTCGTACGCCAGAGTCAACGGCGCTTTCACTGTGTCACGTCGCACGAACACCTGGGTTGCCTCATTCATGCCTGAGAAAGAAAACACTCTTTGGTTGCGGCTGACGCGTGGTGCGCTGGTTTGCAGGCGCTCCAACCAGGAATGTAGCCTTTCCATATGTTCTGAACGCGTTGGCGTAGCGCTTGGTTTCTCACCGAAGAATTCTCCTGGTAGTCGGATTATAGAGCCGTACAGCATTTCTGCTGCACAGAATCCGAGGTCTTCTTTTATCGCCGCACGCAGGCCCAGATGAACGAGAGGGAGCTTCTCCGCCCAGTGCTCTCTATCCGTTTCGTCCGTTAAAGATGCCTTCAGCTGACGGTGTAGCCGCTCCACCATTCCATTGCTCGCTGGATGGTAAGCCGTGGTGTACTGTAGCCGTGTTCCCAGAAGCCTTGCCAGCGCAGAGAATAGGTTGCTCTGGAATTGTCTTCAACGATCGGTCGTTATGCGCAGTGGGCAGCCATAGCGTGAAACCCATGTGGCCACAAACGCCTGTGCGACGGTCCCGGCTGCGATGTCCAGAATTGGCGTCGCCTCTGGCCACCATGAGTAGCGGTCTACACAAGTGAGCAGATATCTGTGACCCTGGGAAGGAGAAAGAGGTCCCACCAAGTCCAAGTGCACGTGGACGAAACGACACTCTGGTGGCCAAAATGCTTGGAGTGCTGTGCGCGTGTGACGAGTCACCTTGACCGCTTGACATGTTCGGCACGTCTTCGCCCAGAATCGAACGTCGGCGTTAATTCCGGGCCACACAAAGCGGTCAGCGACAAGCCTCTGCGTCGCGCGGATTCCTTGGTGGCTGAGGTCGTGAAGGCTGTCAAACACTGCACGCCAAAACTGGACGGGGACGAAGGGTCTTGGAGATTTCTGCGATGTGTCGCATGTGACCATAGTCGTAGTGTATGGTAGCGGGATCTCTTCGAGCACCAGTGACAGTGCATTCTGCCTCATCTCGGTTAGCTCTGGGTCTTCCCGTTGGGCGGCGGCTAATGACTCAAAGTCGATGGACGCTGAAATGATGTCGATACGGGAGAGTGCGTCGGCTGCTTGGTTTTCGCTCCCCGCTATGTGGCGGATGTCCATGAAAAATTCGGAAATGAAAGAAAATTGGCGCAGTTCTCTTTCCGAATATGAGAAACTGTTTTTCTTGAACGCATACGCCAGCGGCTTGTGGTCCGCTAAAATGTGGAAAATGCGGCCTTCTAGGAAAAAACGGAAATGCTTTACGGAGGAATAAATGGCCAGCATCTCTCTTCCAATGGTGCTGTAGAGCATTTTCGCCTGTTTCAGACGTTTAGAAAAGAAACCTATCGGTTTCTAGTCCTTGCCGTCGTATTGTTGCAACCCTGCTCCCACTGCCGTCGTTGGCGCGTCGGGAAGCGGGTGAAGCAGAAGTGCTGCGGAGGCAAGCTGAGTTTTCGCGTCCTGGAAGGTTTTTCGTGCTCCGCTGACCAGAGAAACTCGTGCGTTTTCTTGCCATTCCGGCGAAGCAAGTCAGTTAGCGGCTGTAGAATGTGTGCACAGGACGAGATGAAGCGCCTAAGGAAGATGATTAGCCCAAGAAACTCGCGCAACTTGCGGAAAGAGGTAGGCGTGGGGAATTCCCTGACTGCTTGCACCCGTGATTCGAGCGGCAAGATGCATTGTGGGCTGGTTCGACGACCTAGGAAATCTTGTGCTTCAACGCCAAATATGCACTTTTGGGGCTTTGAAACCAGACCGTGCTCGTCAAGACGCTTGAAGAGGAGGCGCAGGAGATTTTCATGCTCTTCCGGCGTTTTTCTGGCGACCACAATGTCGTCTAAGTAGAAAAAACAAAGAGCAGTCCGCGAGTGATCTCGATCATGAAACGCTGGAAAGTTTGTGCCGCGTTCTTCAGTCCATACGGCATACGAACAAATTCAAAGAGGCCGAAGGTGTTGTCGAGGCCGTCTTTGGGATGTCGCTTGGTTCTACTAGAATCTGGTGATAAGCGGCCATTAGATCCAGCTTAGAGAAGATGGTCGTTCCCGCGAGGCGAGCGCTCAAATCATGCTTGTGGGGAAGAGGATATTGGTCTGCCGTTGTCAAAGCATTGCTTGCCCGATAATCACCACAAAGCCGCCAGTCACCAGACTCTTGTTTTGGCGCCATGTGCGGCGCGGAAGACCAGTTGCTGGAAAAAGGTCGAATAATGCCGAGTTGTAGCATGTGGTCGAACTCCCGGCGGGATACTTCATGTCTTTGTCCAGCGAGTATTCTAGGTCTAGTGGTGACGGGCGGTCCAGTGGTGACAATGTGATGCATCACCTTGTGTTTTATTGGCAGTTCGATGTTCCGAGGTCTGGTGATTTCAGGGAATTCAGCAAGAATCTTTTGAAAGTTTGACTCTGGGTCGAAAGTGCAAATGCCGCATGAGTACAGGTCAGACTTCAGTCCAATAACAGCGAGCGAAGTGACGTTATCCTTGAGACGACGATCGCGAACACTGACGTCAAGAATGAAGTGGCTCAGAAAGTCCGCTCTCAGGATGGCAATTCTGACGTCGGCCACAACGAAGAGCCATCGATATGTACGCCTGAGTCGGATGTCTATCGTCATTGACTGGACTCCATATGCTGCAATAGCGGTATTATTGACTGCAATTAGGCTCGAAATGGACTTGCCGCCCCGGCGATGTTGAGCTGCTGCTAGTAGGATAGATAGCTCCGCCCCGGTATTGACAAGAAGGTGAGTGCCGGTGATGCGGTCGACAACGAAGAAGAGGCGGCTTGAACGATGGCCCGTGTCGCTTTCCGCCGTTAGCGACAGGCCGGCGCATTTCCCATCCACGACCATGGATGGGTGCAGCCAGTGGCTTGCTCTCTAAAACGACGGTGGCACCAGCAGATGTTCTGCTCTGCTCGCTTGAGCGTCCGCGGTACCGCGGGCTTCGAGCACGGGACGGCGAACGATGCCGTGCAGGGTGGTGTTTTTTGGACAGGGCGAGGTTTTCAACTGCTGCAGCCAGTCGGCCAACTCTGTCCTCTAAGCGATCTAACCGGTCTGCATGTTCGAGCCTTCTCGTTGCAGCAATAGACATTCTTGGGGGCTCCGTTTAGTCGGTGATGCAGTCGGCGAGTTGAGAGAGACGTTTCAGAGTCACGTCGTCCGAGCCAGCGAGTATCATCCGTGTGAACTGTGGCAGTCTCTGCAAAAACAACACTCGCGAAGCAATGGATGTTGACGCTCCTCTAAAGCTTGTTGGCCCAGCAGCTGACGCATTTGGTGGAGTAGTTGTGAGGGACGCTGGTCACCAAGCTCTTCATGAGACAGGAGTTGTTGCAGCCTGCTGTGTTCGGACACCTCAAGACGTTTCAGGACAGTGCTTTTTAGTTCGTCGTAGGGCTTCTCCGATGGAGTGGAGGCGAGCACATCGTCTATGGCCTCAGCGATGTCAGGTGGCAGTGCTGAAGCGACGTACAAGTATTTCGACTGCTGCGATGTGATGCGTCGAAGCTCGAAGCGGGCCTCAATTCGGCTGAACCACGCCCTGGCGTTTTTGGGCGAGAAATGAGAAAGTTTTATCCCAGAAGCGTTGATTGTGGGTCAGCTTAATGTGCCTTCCTCGCCTGACATGGCTGCTGTTTTTTCAAATGTCCGAGTCACCACTTTGTAGCTTACTCGCCCCACAGAGGCGCGAAAAGAAGGCACCGATACTCCTTGAAGTTTGGGACAAGACTAGTTTATTCTCCAAGACAAACATGCTTCGAAAGCGACAACCAAAATGGGCAAGGCTGCGTATCTTACGCGGCCCTTCGGAGATAACGTGACTAATGCTGGCCGCGTCTGCGCCGTGCGCCTCGGCATAAGAATTGGTCATCATCATCATCATCAGCCTGACTACGTCCACTGCAGGACAAAGGCCTCTCCCATGTTCCGCCAGTTAACCCGGTCCTGTGCTTGCTGCTGCCAATTTATACGCGCAAACTTCTTAATCTCATCGGCCCACCTAACCTTCTGTCTCCCCCTAACCCGCTTCCTTTCTCTGGAAATTCAGTTAGTTACCCTTAATGCCCATCGGTTATCCTGTCTACGCGCTACATGCCCGGCCCATGTCCATTTCCTCTTCTTTAATTCAACTATGATATCCTTAACCTCCGTTTGTCCCCTAATCCACTCTGCTCTTTTCTTGTCTCTTAAGGTTACACCTACCATTTCTCTTTCCATTGCTCGCTCCGTCGTCCTCAATTTAAGCTGAACCCTCTTTGTAAGTCTCCACGTTTCTGCTCCGTAGCTAAGTACCGGCAAGATACAGCTGTTATATACCTTCCTCTTGTGGGATAGTGGCAATCTACCTCTCATGTTTTGAGAGTGCTTGCCGAATATGCTCCACCTCATTATTATTCTTCTAGTTACTTCAATCTCGTGGTTCGGCTCTGCGGTTATTACCTGCCCTAAGTACACATGTTGTTTTACAACTTGAAGTGCACTATTACCTATCTCAAAGCGCTGCTCCTTTCCGAGGTTGTTGTACATTACTTTCATTTTCTTCAGATTACGTTTAAGACCCTCCTTTCTGCTTCCTTGTCTAACTCCGTAATCACGACTTGCAATTCGTCTCCTGAGTTACTCAGCAATGCAATGTCATCGGCGAAGCGCAGGTTACTAAGGTACTCTCTATTAACTCTTTTCCCTAACTATTCCCATTCTAGGCTTCTGAAAACCTCCTGTAAGCACGCGGTAAATAGCATTGGGGAGATTGTGTCCTTACACCCTTCTGTATTGGTATTCTGTTGCTTTTTTTGAAGCACTATGGTAGCAGTTGATCCCCTGTAGATTTCTTCCAGAATGTTTATATATACTTCATCTACGCCCTGATTCCGCAGTGTCTGCATGACGGCTGATATTTCTAGTGAATCAAACGCCTTCTCAAAATCTATGAAGGCTGTGTATAGTGGTTGGTTATACTTTGAGCATTTCTCTATTGCCTGATTGATAGTACAAATGTGGTCAATGGTTGTGTAGCCTGTTCGAAATCCTGCTTGTTGCTTTGATTGATAGAATTCTAATGTTTTCTTTACTCTGTTAGCAATTACCTTTGTAAATAGCTTGTATACTGCAGAGAGCAAGTTGATCAGCCTGTATTTCTTCAAGACCTTGTCATCTCCTCTCTTATGTATTAAGATGATGTTAGCGTTCTTCCAAAAACTCTGGTACCCTTCCCGTCAGGAGACACCTCGTAAACAGGGTGGCTAGTTTTTCTAACACAATCTGTCCTCCATCTTTCAGCAGGTCTGATGTTACTTGATCCTCACCAGCAGCTTTGCCTCTTTGCATGTTCTCCAAAGCTTTTCTGACTTCTTCGATCATTACTGGTGGTGTGTCATCTGGGTTACTGCTAGTTCTTGTAGTATTAAGGTCGTGGTTGTCTCGGCTACTGTACAGATCTCTGTAAAACTCTTCCGCTATTTTAACTATCGTATTCATATTGGTAGTTATTTTGCCTTCTTTGTCCCTTAGTGCATACATGAAGCTGCAACTAGTACAGCACACATGACAACACCTACAACAATAAAGAGGATCTGCAACACTTTTCCAAGTAATCAACATATGACCTCCCTATCTGAGTTTATTTCTTTACGAATCTATTTCCACAAATCTTCTTGAATCCATCAAGTATAACCAGAGAGTTGCAAACATTTGTTGAGCTCATCAAGTGCTTTCTCTTTTAATTTGTCTCAAAGAGAATGCTGCAAGGTACAATGGGAGAGATGACAAAAGGGCAAAAATCTGGCACATCAGCGCTTGACAATAACTTGAAAACTTTTTTGCTTTTTTTGCTTTGAACATGTCCGCTTGCTTTCATAGTGAATTCCGTACTGCATTTTCATAGTGTATAAATCTGACACTACAGAACGTGGTGTAGGTACTCAGCAGCACCCCATGGTGACTGTGGTTACTATGCTGCACACAAACAGCCCCTGACCATCTTTATTTGTCAGGCCAGTCGATCGCAGAATGTTGCCAAGAGTCAGTTACTTCTAGTGTTCTTTGAAATGTACTTAGCTTGTATTAGCACGGCACGTATGAAAAAAAGGGAAAGATGACACAGATATCAAAAAAGTAGGTGCCTACCTCTTTTGACGTCCGTGTCATACTTTCCCTTTTTTTCCCCATATGTGCCAGGCTAGTGCAAGCTAAGTTTATGAATAACCAACTCGCCTGAGCCACAACACTTTCAAAGTGTAATTGCAAATACATTGCCATATGTACTGCTATATTACTTGGCTGACATGTTTACAGGTGCCTTGACTACCTATCGGCAGCATTTACTCACCTATTTAAAAAAGGTTGCAGTGTACCTACAGCGAAAGATGCGTGAATTGATACCCCCTGAGACACCCCATGTAAACATTACTATAGTAACAAATTGTGTCTGGCGATTGGGGAGAAAAACGAGCAATCTTTGGCTGTCTTTAAAACTATATAGTAAAATTTCATGCTGCAAGCAGTGCCCTTACTTTGGATCACATGTCCAGAGGAGCCTTAACTAGTGCATGCAGTGATCTAAGCTCTTTCTTGCATTTATGAAATTGATGTATAAAAGCAACAACGTAAACCAAGTTTGGCACAGCTGATGGCTGACTAGAAAATTCACCACACAACGCCTTGATAGTTCTTTCATCCTCTGTTTGGCATTTTAATCCGCAGAAAAATCAAACAAGTGAGGAGAAATGCATCATTCAATAATAGGGCAATGTATAGAGCCAACCAAAAAACTTACCTACGAATTGGTATGCGCACACAAATAAAATAATCGCGATCAGCGGCGTCATCGCCCGCTACAACGTCAATTGTGGGAGCAGAGCGGCCAACCCAAGTTTATAAACATTACATATGCACTCATTTGATACAGCTGCAATGTCGGATTAACATCAATTGCGGTTAGGTGACATTCGCAGCAATTGATTCATGTAGCTGTTTCCAGGGCCAGCACCTTCTCCAGCCTCAGCGCTTAAGATAAGCTTCTGGTGTTGCTATTAGGCATGTTTCAGTTGACATCGTTAAGCAAGTGCAAAGAACTGGTTAGATAAACATCTGCGTATCTATCTATCTATCTATCTATCTATCTATCTATCTATCTATCTATCTATCTATCTATCTATTATATATATATATCTAGCCACCTACGACATTTAGCTCTCCTAGCCGTTTCGACAATGGTATGAATACAAAACTTAGTATGGCATAACATAAATGTATGAAAAACGTATTTGACTTGTCATAACATGAAAACCATGTTATGTATGTTATGAACGTCATAATTTAGATTTCATTGTCCTGCAGTTCTTGCGGTGGTTTCCTTCACGTGACATGTTGCAAAACTGGTATAGTATGGCATGATTGCATGAAAGTCATGACATGCATGTCATTTACCAACATGACTACATGCCACGCTCATGATGCACTTGCGACCGTTTCACTAGCTTCGCTTATACGTAATTTGGTATCACGGGACGTGATTGGTTGAAAAATGTATGATACTGGTGCAAACATGATAATCAAGAGATGCGTGTCATGTAACAACATGACTACATGCTACGCTCATGATGCGTTTGCGGCCTGATTTGCTAGCTTCACATGTACCAAACTCGGTATCACGCGACGTGAAAGGATGACATAGGTAAATGAGACATCCAAACATGATCATCAGGACATGCATTTTATCTAACAGTATATATGCCACAATGATGATGTGCTCGCGGCCGTATCGCTATAGCTTCGCATATGCCAAATTTGGTATACATGACGCCATTGGAAGACAAAGGTATGTGACTGGTGCAAACACGATAATCTTCAGATGCGCGTCATGTGAGAACATGCCTATATGCCAAAGTCAAGACAGCCAATTCGACGTGACGCGGTGCGCCTGCTCGCTGGCGCTCAATTTGTATATGGCCTGTCTGCGAGTATATGGCCTGTCTGACGCAACGCCAGGCGCCAGACAGGCCATATACTCGCAGGCGCGCGACATGCTACGTTTCTTCGACGCATGCGCGTTTTAGCGCTTCCGGCGTCTCTCTGTCACGACAAGAGGGAGACGCAGTGTTGTTGGGGTAACGCACCGGCGCGAAATGCAGCATGTCACAGTTCGCGCCGGTTGCCGTCAGACCGCCCCGACGGACGCTGGTCACACCTGGCGTCAGATTATAGAGTGCTCGCGTTTTGCTAACGTAGTGCCGCTGTGCCCGGCGTGCGCACGCGTCAACACTACATTGTAGTATATTGGGCCCTTCATGATGCGCTCGCGGCCGTGTTGCTTGCTCCACATATACCAATTGTGTTGTTACGTGATGTTGATGGATGACGAAATAAATCACTGGTGCAAACATGATAACCCTGACACGCGTGTCATGCAAGAACATGACAAAATACCACGTTCTTAGCGCGCTCATGGCCGTTTCGTTAGCTGCACATATACTAAATTAGGTTTACGTGTCGTGAATAGCTGACGAAGGTAAACGACACATCCAAACAGGATAATCGTGACACGGAGGTCATAATCGGGACTTGAATTGTGGCTTGCAATAACTCAAATCGCAAACAATGCGTGCAACACGCTGAAGCTTGACGGCCTCATCCAGAGCCGGGTTTGGATTCATCCAGAGCCGGGTTTGGATTACGATCACCGACAATTGTGGTTATAGACAATGAAGCAGGAATAGGTGGGCCTGCCCCAACGCCTCTCGCTTTTGTGTATCCGGATGCATCTGCCACCACTGCTGCCGGTGCGTTCGCTCGTGTCGTTTGTGCTTGCGTATCTTGCAAATCAAGGTTTGAATATTTGGAGCTGTTCTTTTCAGTAGCTTGCATGAATAAGTAGAATTCGGTAAGAACTTAAGTTTTCAGAAAGCAGGCAAAATTTATTTATTTTCAAGGTAGCGACGGCACAGTGGCGGGATGAGACACAATGCGTGGGACATCTTTGGAGCACTCGGTTGTGGTTTTCGGGTCACCCTGGCGTTTGGTTTTCACTTGAATTCTCAAAGGTGAACGCGTGCTTAAGCATCATGGAGTCGCTGCCGCATCTGGTAAGCCCGGAGAACCTATATATCTATAGCCTTTACACAATAAAGCAGCATAGTGATACAATGGCCTCTCGACATGTAACTGTACCAAGGTACAGTTACATGTAAATGCAACAAGGTACAGTAAAGGGAGGACAATGTGTCAAATAAACAATGCATTGTTTGTTGCAACATTTTGTGCTGCTGAGCGGCAAAGGTGGCCACAGGGTACACCAGATGTTGTCCGTACATTTCTGTTTCGCGCTCACCGTTGTCACCGCTTGCAATTTCTGACTCAAGCACAACGTGCACACATCATGTAAGGTGCCTCAACTCTGACATGAAGCTCGCAAGGGCTACCAAATTTCAGGTTTTGTATGCCTCATCTTCACTCTAAAAAAATATTGAGTAAAAGGGTGTCTTTTTGTTCCACAATAATCGTCATCAGGCTTGTGTGTGCTTCCTTTCTTGAAAACTTGGCGCTGGCCCCGCCACGGTGGTCTAGTGGCTAAGATACTCGGCTGCTGACCCGCAGGTCGCGGGTTCGAATCCCGCCTGTGGCGGCTGCATTTTCGATGGAGGCGGAAATGTTGTAGGCCCGTGTACTCAGATTTGGGTGCACGTTAAAGAACCCCAGGTGCTCAAAATTTCCGGAGCCCTCCACTACGGCGTCTCTCATAATCAGATGGTGGTTTTGGGACGTTAAACCCCATATATCAATCAATCAACTTGGCGCTGGCTACTTTCCTATCGAGAATGCAATGCAACCCTGATAATGGGCATATCAATCGTGACCGGAAGGTACCGGGCGCGGGGCGATAGCGCAAGGATGGAACGCAATATAGATGACGATTATTGCTGTGGGACAAAAAGACACCCTTTTTACTCGCTCTTTTTTAGAGTGTTTTAATATGTGAACAGTGTTGCATCAATATTATGAGTTTTCAAAACAAAAAAAGTTAGTTATGACAGCTAGAATTTGTTCATGTTGGGAAAAAATTCAACGCAAGTCACCCGTATATTGTGTTAGCAAAGAGTGGCTGATGTTGGCTTTACCCTTGTAAATGAGGTGGTAGGTTTTGTTTCAATAACAGTTGCAGCAAAACATGGCATTCCTTACCAGGATACTGCAGGTGAATTTACGTACACATAGGACCTGTGCCCCGCCATGGTGGTCTAGTGGCTAAGGTACTCGGCTGCTAACCCGCAGGGCGCGGGTTCGAATCCCGGCTGCGGCGGCTGCATTTCCGATGGAGGCGGAAATGTTGTAGGCCCGTGTGCTCAGATTTGGGTGCACGTTAAAAAACTCCAGGTGGTCTAAATTTCTGGAGCCCTCCACTACGGCGTCTCTCATAATCATATAGTGGTTTTGGGACGTTAAACCCCACATATCAATCAACATACGACCTGTATCACATTCGTACATGATTGCACACTTGTTCATAGAATTTTTTCATTAGAAACACGAAGCACTGTTTGGCACTAAAACCGCACAATGATTTTGATTATATAGATTTTAAATGCTTCACCACCACGATTGCCCGCCACTTAGCGAAGTTTTAATGGGGTGAGCTTGAGTTCAACGCTACGTGAGTGTTCACGAAACCTCTCGGCCGGCACGATTAGGAAGGCGTAACGTAACAAAGCTCCCACTAGCCTGCCGGCAGGCTACCTGCTCCCTTTACGAGCGTGTGCGATCGCATAGGTGTGCAGTATGAACTTAAGTTGTCACGCCTCTACCGGCACTTTCTTAACCACTGAACGTGCAGAATATGCCCACTTGCCAATATAAAGCAGCGAACCCCACTTAGCGAATAACGAGCATACCGTGCCAAGCGATCATAAAAAGGCCCGGACTGGTCTGGCAGTCCAGGCAAGTGACATAGTAGAGCGTACTGTGCCCGCAGCGTAAAAATTACTGTTATCTAGGTTGTAAAATTGCATGACGGCTTCAGCTTAGCTGAGGCGAATAGGCGTATATTACGGCTGAATGAATGCGCCGCAGTTAGTGTCCTTGTGTTTACGTACGCGGTCAGCGTCAAAGGTATTTGAGCGACGAGGTGCAGCATGTTTTCAATGTTTCAGTTGTTTGATAGCTCGATGCGCACTGCCGCTTCTCTAAAATTCATGATATTTTTTACTTGAAAGAACTCCAGTGAGTGAGTGAGTGAGTTAGTGAGTGAGTGAGTATAGACTTTATTGAGGTCTCGAAACGAGAGAAAGTGGTGCCTAAAGCCTCACTAATCACTCCGGCAGATCTACCGAGGTTAGGTCTGGTAGACCATGCCTTTCGGTGACGACCCGCACCTTCTGGACAGCCTTAAGCTGAGCCATAACCTCTGTGCTTCGAAGAGCAGAGTTCCAGGAGGACTGGCCAGAAACGTCTGTACCCACAATGACAGAGTACAGCCACAGCCTGTGGTTGAAAATATTTTATTTGTGTCCATAGTGTAAACTTATAGAAGGGTTGACAGGCGGGCTAGTTGGTACGAATTCATATTAAAATAATGGAAGCGCAAACCAACGGGACACAAGAGAACAGACGAACAAGCGCAGGTGTAATTAGGCGCAAACTTACTTTGAAGGAGTCAGGATTTACCCTGCCTAGTGCCATTAGAGTGATGTATGTACGGGTCTGCAGCTATCTGGAAGCGATTGCGTGTGCATTGTTGGGATTTGTATTCATCAGGAGGAAAAGTTCCACGTTCTAATCTATGATGAGAGGTGGGTTATAGGTAGGATACGAGCGTGTCTTTGTGGTCGAGGTTCCTGAAGGCTGCATTCATGCGAGGGGGCGGACCGCAGACGCGGAAATTGAGGTCTCGCGCCAGTTCGTGTCCGCTTGCTTGTGTTGTAGCCGGAAAGCCGGAAATGTTTCCCGTGTGAGCAGGGAACAATGCGATGTGTGAGGACGGGAAACTTGCTTTCTTAGTCTCGTAGTTAAAGAGCCTGTTAGCAACCGTGGCTGCCTTCGAAGAGTCCAAAGTTTCAAAAAAGTTGTTATAACTGTTCCAGAGTTCTAGTTAATGACAGAAGCTCCCAAGCTGCTTTGAAGGGCTAGCACAATTGCCATTTCCTCTGCTTTGTGAGTGATGTTGGTAGCTATCATGATTGCGATGATGAGCGGGCCATGGGCGTCCCCCACGAAGACTGCGTATGCGCCTCGATTCCAATATTTTGCAGCATAAATGAAGAGGACCTGCCCATTTCTGTGCATGTACTTGGCGACTATGTCCTTGGCTCTCGCTTTCCTTTGTGGTTCATTGTCGGTAGCGTGTATGATTATGGGAATTGGATTAGCTGTAATCGCTTTTGTGGCATTTTTGCAAAGTTGGGAATTCTCTGGCGACATGAAGGGGGGCTGAAGGCCGGCTTCTAACAAGATCTCGATGCCCATGCTTGACAGTGAGAGCCGACTAATCTGAGCATGACACTGTCTCAAAGAGTTTGTTAGCTGTATTGTGCAGGCCTAATTGGAGGAGGTATTTCATACTATATTGCGGAGAAGACTCAGGACCCTTCTAAATTTTGTTCTTATTATTTATCAGTTTTGTTGAGTTCTGTCTGCTGCGAGTTGAGCAAGGAGGCGGCGTACGTCGCGTGGCTGATAAAAAAACGCAAAGTCCCTTCATGAGGTTGTCGCCTTGCTTTACAGCTCTTCTATTTAAGACCCTTGATAAGATCCTCGTGAAGTTGAGGACATTCTTCTCTATACGTTTTATAGAGTCCACGTTGTCACTGCTTGAGCACGAGCGACCGTACCCAAGACCTTGATTGTCTTACATCTTGGGATATATTGCCTTCATTCTTGATGTGAAGGTGAACAGAAGAAGCTCTGATTTGCTGGAAGATAGCTTCTGCCCCATAGTTCGAAAGAACACTATTGTAGTGTCCAGAACACACACGCTTGTGTGTGTTCTGCTCCAAAAAGCCTAGGGGGCCACCCGCAGACCAGAAGGTAATGTCATGCGCGTAATTCTCCTGTCATAATTCCTGGATTTTCGAGAGTTGGTTTGACAGATTGTGCCTTGCGATGTTGAAAAGAAGTGGTGAAAGCACTGACCCTTGAAGTGTACTGATGTTCCTCAGCTTGTGCTTTCGGCTTCTGATTTTTCCGATAATTATGGTGGCCATCAGATCCACCAAGCTCAATCTGACGTAGTTTTGAAATTTCGCTCCGGGATCTAACGTGGAGATTTTATTGAGGATGCGTTCATGCCTGACCGCGTTGAATGCCTTGGTTAGGTCAAGCGCTAGGATGTTTTTTTACGTTTCTTGTTTTATAGTCTACGATGGACCTCCTATAGGAAGCGTAGCATCTTGTGTTGATAGTGATTTTCGGAAGCCTAAGAGATTATAGCGAAAAATGCTGTTCTTTCTGCAATTCCATTGTAATTAGAATTCTCTGCAGTTACATTGCGATTCTCTGCAATGTCAGTGTAAATGGTATGTTCAGCGACCTTGTCAAGGCACAGAGTAAGCGAATTAAGGCTCTTTGCTTTAGATACCGAGAATGTATGCTCCTAATGTTTGATCATTTCTAATATATCAGATGCTTTTACTATGGCATGCTAGTATATTCTTAAAATAAATTGTGTAAATACATGTGAAATATGTAACCGATGTGTATAGGTGTGTGTTACTTATGTGTAAATGTATATGACACTGATGCAGACTCTGTTACTTAATAGGTGGTGAGACTTCTTCAGGCTTTTTTAGCCTTTCATCCTTGCCTCTGACAGAGAAATTCTGTATTTTTCTTGCAAATAATGAATATTGAATAATGTTGAAGTTCTCGGCATGGAGTGGTTTTTGCGTTTGGGGATGAGAATCGCATTGGCAGTTCGCCATTCGTCTGGTATACGGCCCGCAATTTATACATCGTTTGCTTTGTTTTTATTGGTTTGAAAGACGTGATCATACACACTTCTGACTAGTTTATTAGTGGGTCCACCTGAACCAGGGGCCGAGCGGCCGTTGAGACCATGAAGGGCGTACAATTTCTCCGAAACTTCGATTGGACAATCTAGTGAGCATTGTCCTTGTACTCGCGTGTCAGTTCGTTCCAGAGAATCGATTTGCTCTCGGTGAGTTTATATATGTGTGCCAGGGTGTCAGCAAAGTCTTCCGGTCTAGTGCCTTCATTTGTGTGTCAATAGACGAGTCTATTGAGCCTTATCTGGGCATATCTGTTGGTCGGTTCGTAGCTGTCACT
Source organism: Rhipicephalus annulatus (assembly GCA_013436015.1). Classification (NCBI taxonomy): domain Eukaryota; kingdom Metazoa; phylum Arthropoda; class Arachnida; order Ixodida; family Ixodidae; genus Rhipicephalus; species Rhipicephalus annulatus. Next base: position 154,846 of record WOVY01005861.1, on the reverse strand, counting down.
GAATAGATTTTTGAGAGATTTCACTTGCTTCCCTGTCTCGTTTTACCATCCCCGTCATTACAAACCTTACCCCAAGGTTGCGCATTCAGCTTTCTGTAGTGTTCTTCGATCTTTCTGTTTATTTTTCTTAGTTTAGGTCGCAGCCTCCTGTTCAGCTTCTGCTTTTTTCAGCGTCCTCTCAGGGCATTCTTTGCCTCTAGGAGTAGGGCATGTCTGGTGTCTATGGCTGGCACCTCCAGGTCTCAGATCATTGCTTTAGTGACTTAAACCATCGTACTTTTCAAAATTTCCGGAAGCTCTTCTCTTGCAGATGTTCCCACGACCCTTCCGTGTTGCCCAAAAACGTCAGGTCGGGGTAGAGTCTCGCTAAATAAACTTACCTCTGCGTGCCGGGAACGTTCTGTTCGCTATTACCTTAACAACAGTTTTCCGCACACTCCGCAAGCTTAAGACTTTTCCTGTCATCGGTAGCGTATCCCCAGATGTTGTGCTCATTGATGTCACCGGCACCGATCAACAGCCTGTTCTTGGCTTGCGACGCGGCCGATGGTAGAAGTTCTTGAACCCGTCAGGAACTCCTAACGCGGCCGATGTTAAAGCTCCTGAGCCAGTCAGTCGGAGAACTGTATCAGTATGTAGAGGTGGCCGTTGAGGGTGCGACTCAAAGTGATTTCCCTTAGCATTTATTCCGAGTCTTTCTTTCATGCCGGCGTGTCCCTTTCCATAAAGCTGATGTCCTTACGCATGAGGTTGGCAATGCCCCTGGCTTATTTGAAGGGTGGGGGGAGTGCAGGGTTGGCTTCGGAACGCTGTACCCCGTGAAGGACATGTCTGGAATTTCTTTTTTCACACCGCAATTCTGTAAGATAATCACACCTGCCTTTTCCTTTCCCGATCTGACTGATTGCGTTAGGTTGGCTTTGCCTTTGTGGAATTGATTGCAGTTGTATTGACAGATCTTAAAATATTGCAGAACGCAATCTATGATGTTGGCATGGTATGACCCTAGGTGTGTTTACCTCACTTATTGGTCCTGGGGGCTGGGAGGGTGTGGGCAGCACAAGTTGGGGTCCCAGGAAAGACATGAATCCATCGTTGGACATAAAAATTGTTGCGGCTTTGGGTAGAGGAATGCACCTCTATAGGCGATCGAGTTTGCCACAATTGTGTATGAGTGCCTGTTTAATGTCAGTAATCGCTGCTTAAACATTACTGAACTTACTCTTATTCTTTTCGTACTTTTTGGCTTTTGGCTTAGGCGTTATAAGGAGCCTCCTGGCTGTCTGACATGAAGTCGTCTGTTTCGGATGTCACGTCATCTGCCTGGATGTCGACGGCTTTGCGTTTATTTGACCTACGTGAGACGACCACACATCCTGATGATTAAGGGTTGGGTGGCTGTATGTCTTTTAAGATACGTCCTTTTGGACTAGAAGGTTGCCCTCAGCTCATCTAGTTCATAATGAAGTGCTTCATTTTATCATTCTAGTGTATGTATTCGAGTATCTGCCACATGCTCTTGCTGTAACTTACAATGCTTTAAAGTTGTGAGTGTTGTCGGTGTGGAGCTGCTGTCGCCCACTATGTTGGCCCAGGGCATTTCGTTTCTAGGAAATCTCAACCAGGATTGATTGGCCCCTGGAGCAGGAGAGCACCCGTTGTATTCAAAGTTCACTGTGAAACAAGAGTGCCCAGTAGAACGGGAGAGCCATTTGGAGCGGTAGCATCTTCTGGAGCGGGAGCGTCCTCTGGAACGGGAGCATCCTCAGGAACGGAAATTCACACAGAAGTTAGAACGCCACTTGAAATTGGAACACTGTGTCATTTCCGGTTGCATGCCTGCGGGGTCGTTCACCTCGTCGGGGTTTGCTTCTTCCTCGGAGTGGTTACGTTTTTGTCTCCTGCCTTGTCACAAGACGTATCAGACGTGGAATCATTTGCTGCAGAAACGGTCCACTGTGAGGTGAACACCCTCACAGTGTTTGAAATTCGAAGTGCAACTGCGGGCTTCTGCAGCACCGTTAGAGAGTGCTTGTCCGCAGTTATGGCATTTATAACTCTCTTCCTTCCACTGATGGCATACATCCGCCCGGTGCTCAACTCGGCTGCATGCAGGTGTGGCAAACTTCGACTTGGCGTTTGGAAAGCGAACAACGCACTAAGGTCGCTCTACACATGACGTTTTGAGAAGTCGAGGCCAATGAAAAAGTATCACAACCTGTGTGTTTTGATTCGCCTGACTTGAAAGGCGGTGCGGCTTCTTGACAATCATGGCTCTGAAAGTGGGATCTTCTATTGAGTGCTCAACAATCATGATTACACCTTTACAAGTGTTATCCCTAAGTGACCGAGAAGCAGGAACACTTAAAGCGCCGAGTTTCGTGTGAATTCTGACGATTCCAGCATAAGCGACTGCGTTGGATTTGACCGGAGTCGAAAAAACAAGTATATTCTGTACCTTGTTGGGACAGACTGTTTCCTCCGATGCTTCTTGGTCGGTCAACACAGCGGCCACGGTGAGGAACCTCGACGCCAGTACCAAGTTCCCCTCTGAAACGTCAAGCCCTCCGTGGGGCTGTAAAGGGACCTTTATCTGGTCTCTGGGCAGCCGAGGGAGCCGTAAAGTGGCTACGACCTTCTGAAATGTCGAGAGGGAGCGGGCGTTGAAACCATGCTTTTATCTGTGTTGGCTGCAGACTTCACAGTGGTAGCAGACGCTGCGTTTCTTGCCGGATCTCGTTTCCGCCGGGGACTTAAAGCGGTGGTTTACCCCACTCCGTCGAAGTTTTCCGGGGCCTTTAACGGTCTTCAATTATCCCCGTTTCGGGCATCCTCACCACCTAGTCATGTGTGAGAGGGGCCTGACGAGGCCCGGCACTGCCTTGAAGCAAACCGTACTCGTAGCTGAGTGGTTAGTCTTAGAGGCCCGTACCCCACTTCCCACACTTGAAGTCCAATAAATCACAAAACTTTACTCACTTTAACAAAAACAGTGTCGTAAGCAAGCTTGCACAAAACTGGTTAGAAAAGCCCAGCAGATTAGTGGAGAACACAAGAAAGATGCCTAAAAGCACTTGAACAAGCGGGAACTGTCACGGCTTCGTCTGCGTTTCCGGACACCACCTAACTCACCGCTAAAACCCGTAGCTCGAGGGATCCGATTCTGGCTGTGGCGGCAGCAATTTCGACGGAGGCGGAAAGGTTGTAGACCCATGTGCTCAGATTTGGGTGCACGTTAAAAAACCCCAGGTGATCATAATTTTCGGAGTCCTTCATCACAGCGTCTTTCATAATCTTATGGTGGTTTTGGGACGTTAAACCGCACATATCAATCAAATCAGCACGTCTAAAAGTAATCAATTGAAGAGACTTGATAGTGTATAAACTTTTGTACTATGCTTGTAATCAGGGATATATGCTAGGTTTTTTTCTCAATGTGGAGCATTGTGTAGTCGCACCTACTCGCCAATCCGGCATAGTGGTATCGTCTGCACAACCACTGCGCATGCGCGCGTCTCGTGCCGCATGTTCGAGAGAGATGTTCAGGAACGCGAAAAACGCCACTCCTGAAGTCCTAATAGGGAGCATGGCTGAGCGCCTATAGAGGTGGGATGAGTGCATAAGGAGGTGGAAAAGAAAGAAAGACGGACATGGCGTCCATGACCAACGCTCTGTCGCGCAACTATTGTGGCCAGTTGTCCAGCACAGTGTCCTCAAGGAAGCGAAGAACCACGTTGAAAACCTGGGTATGGTGCCTTGCAGGAAGGAGGATGCCCCTCTGTGTAGCAGCGGCCCGACCAAGGCGACGGAGTGCGGGGAGCAAGACGTCTCGTTTTGTGCGAAGCGTTGGGCAAACACATAACCGGTGCTCGATGGTTTTGTAGCGCCGTGCCAGTCTTGGCTAAATACGCGCTGGAGAAAACAGAGCCGTGTGGCATGTGAGATGCGAGCTACACGCAGAAGACCACATAGCTGCTTGTCTGGTTGGACGCTGCAGCTGCCATCCTGTCTATGCCGGCGTCACAAATAAAGCGGCGACCGCAGCACAGCCTCATCGCTGCCATGTCGTCTCTAATTCCTCAACATTTAGTGACCACAGACCAACAGAGTAGTGACCGGCGCTGCACCACTACCACTGAGCTTTGCGGCTATGTTTCAGCGAGCTCAAGCCTTGCAGCCGAACTTTGATTCGCCTCTATCTATTTTCCGGACCTCCTGCATTGAATCATGGTCCCAAGTGTTCGAGGCTACCTTGGAGCTTAACAGCATGTTGCTTCAAAAGTTCTTGTTGGAGATTCTGGAGTATGTTCTTCCGCCTGACCTCAAAGAACCGCTCACCTATTTTCCTCGGAGCCCAGGCCCGAATGATGGACTGCGGGACGCCGTCCTACAGTTTTGTTGTGCCAGAAAGCACGTCCGACAAGTTACTGCTCGAACGGAATGTGCTTCTCTTAAAACCGCGATCCAGCCTTCTGCGCAATTCGCCTTGACCACATCTCGTCAGGCGCACCACCACACAATTAGGCAGACAACTTCTTACCACAGAAAACTCCGCTGACGTATCGCAGCGTACGCCACCCGAAGATCGGCCTTCGGTCACCGGTCAGCTCCTGTGGACACGTTGGTGAATACGACGACCTCATCGCATACTGACGCAGTGTGCGACCCCTAAACCGGCACTACCTGACACCTCTTCGCTGAAACCACGTGTGGCACCAAAACCAAACCAGCTGCCGTCTTCCACGAAAACACCAAAGCTACCGCTGGCATAGCAATGACTGCAGACGACGCTACAGTTATGCCTGTGGTGGAGCGACCCGATTATAACCTGACAGCCACGCAAACATATGACCAGCATGCCGTCTCGCTCCCAAGATTTCCTGTGACGCCTGCCATAGCTGGTGACAAGGCCACGTACGCCGTGTGCCGTGGTCTGGTACAGCCCAAGTCTGCTGCGGGTCCCGGCTTGCTGCCGATTATCTCTGGGTACAGCACTGAAGAGCTTGAAACTGACCATCTATTTCCGCACGACCATCGACGATGCAGCGGTCCTGATGAGCGGTGCTTGAGTCCGGCGTCTTTTTTGTCAGTGCACGCCAAATATGGGCCAGTGTCGCTGCCGTCCATGTACACCTTGCACTCGAGCCACCAGCTCGTCGTTGTTCAACGCACTTTCCCGCCACCGTGCCTGCTGCCCTTCGGAAATCGCAATGTGCATTGCAAGGCATCTTTTTTTGGCAGGGCGTTTTGCTGACCAACGGCTTGCGAGCTCATGCCGGCACCACGCGCTGGAAGTGTCGAGTTCTTAGCGAAGCTCACGCCTACACCAATCACGCAGCATTTTCGATGCTTGCCCACACGAGTCATCATTACACTTCGAAGCATTCGCACTGAGGAGTTATCTGAGTGGCGATCGATGATGCCACCGACGCCCATGGCCACAAGGTCCTCGACAGGTTGCGTCAGTGCTGCCTACACCATCTGGTCGGAGAGCACCTCATCCTCTTCAGTGCTCTCAGTGTCGGCCACCGGAACTCTCAGATACCGAACGTTTTTTACGGTAATAACTCGGACTTTCTCATGTACAAACCATGAACTGCAGTTCTTGTAAATATTACCCCTCCCTCTTGCTATTTCTTTTCTACACATTTAAAATTGAACAAAGCGCTAGGCGGGAAACCGATTTAGCGCCATGTTAGTCTTAGCAAGCTGACCGCTGAAGAAGACAAAGCCAGGTGAGGTGAAGAAGGCAAGTGAGGGTCGAGTCACGCGCTGGAGAAGACCTAGCTTCTAGCATAGCTGAACGCTGCAGCTGCAGCTGCAACACCGTCTACGCCTTCGTCCCAAAGAAAAGCTGTGACCACAGCACGACTCATAGCCGCTGCTTTGGCTATCGTTCCTCAATAGCCCCGCCGCGGTGGTCTAGTGGCTAAGGTACTCGGCTGCTGACCCGCAGGTCGCGGGTTCGATTCCCGGCTGCGGCGGCTGCATTTCCGATGGAGGCGGAAATGTTGTAGGCCCGTGTACTCAGATTTGGGTGCACGTTAAAGAACCCCAGGTGGTCAAAATTTCCGGAGCCCTCCACTACGGCGTCTCTCATAATCAAATGGTGGTTTTGGGACGTTAAACCCCACAAATCATCATCGTTCCTCAATAGTTTCATTTGCACCACATGCTGTGCCCACAGAGGACGAGGCTCTGCCAAGGTGACGACTCCGGGCCGCTGGAAAGGAGCAGCCGATATGTAAGTGAGATAGAAGCGATGAGAGTAGATGAGATTGAAGCAACAGTACAGTGTACTAAATATGCAGCGACAGCACTTTCAACCAGAAGTGGGGAACAACCTGACATTACCTTTCCACCACTCGTTCAAGGCAACACTTCTCTTTCATTCAATTAACAAGAACAATGAAAACGATATAACAATTAAGCCTTTTCAAATTGTCCCCGAGTACGCAATATTCTCAAGATACCCCCACAACTCTGCGACGCGTCTGTGCGACTTTCCCTTGTGAAAAGATGCGTGTGGCTTTTTTACTAACATTTGAGTGAATTTTTAAGTGTGGGATAGTTTTCGGGCCCTAACTGTCGTGGTATGATATCTTGGATCATAACCTGGTCTACTACTCTGAGCAAAACATCTCATAGCACTGCAGAAACTTGTCAAGTGTGGTATAGCAAGCAGGTGAGAAATAAAGTGTGTGAAATTGAGGAATGATTCGTGGGTGAGGAGGATAAAAATAAGACAAAGTGCAAGTCATAGCCCCAGTCATGTACAGTGAGAAAAGCAAGAAGGTTAAAAATCTACCTCAAAACGCGCACAGTGTATGACGGAACAACCAGGACAAGTAATATCCTCGTCGTTTTCTTCTCCACCGTGTGCTTTTGGAGCTTAAGTTTCAGCAATATAGAATAAAAACTATCCATCTCCCACAATTTGCTCGTACAAGCAAGGAAATGAAAGTAAGGGTCAGATGTGATACTTGAGCACGAGGAGAAGTCAAAAGGTGCGGGCAAAAGATAAAGCTTAAGATTGGTTTGGTATGGCACAGAAAGTTTTGAAAATGTAAACTAAACGTGAAAAAAGAGATGAGAGAAGGGTGAAAAAGGAACGTAGCTTGAAAGAGTAACGCATAGATTAAAAATATATATCTTAACCTAGCAAAAGAGAAGCAAAGAGCAATGATGGCGAGGAAGAAGGATGTGAAGGTAAGGCTATAAGGAGGCAGATAACAGGACTCAAGTGCGGACTACAAGCTCCCAAATTAAGATATTGTTTCGCACCATAGACCCTGACGAGGCTGCATGTTTTTAACAGCTGGAAGCCAAGAGAATAACTACTACGCACTTTCTGCAACTTTCACGCTGACTGTAACCTTAAGTAACAATTTTGCATATTCTTTACAGAGCAGCAAGGAAGAAATCTTCCGGGGCCCCAATTCATTTTGCGGAGGTTTGCTCTGGTACAGTAAGTCAAATATTATTATTTTATTTGAGCCATGTTCAAATATGCTATGTTGCGGAATACAGCCAAACCTTATACATAGCTTTCACATTTTGCGAGAATGCGGTTGAGTGAGCTGAGGCGCGAGCAGTAGTGCAAGCACTACAAAATCAGAGCATCGAAGAGCCCTACGTAACATTAAGGAAGCAATCAACAGCAGATCTACCACCCCTGTAGTTCTCTGTGAAGAAAGCGACAGAATTCCAATACCGAAAAGTGTAAGGCAGACATAATCTCTGTGATGCTGTTCACCGCGTATTACAGGAAGCTTTCAGGGTCCTGGATTGGGATGAGTTAGGGGTGAGAGTTAAAGAAGGGTATCCTAATAACCCTTGTTTCGCCAATGGCATTGCCTTGACATGTAACCCAGGGGATGGATTACCGCTCACTATTACTGAACATGACAAGGAAAGTAAAAGAGTAGGTCTCTAAATTATTATGCACATAAAAGAAGTAGTGTGCAACTGTCTCAGCCGAAAACAGCACGTTGCGAAAGGTGGAGACACGCTGGACGTTGTAAAGGAATACGTCTACTTAGGATAGCTAGTAACCACACAGCCGAACCATGAGACGACAGAGTCTCATTTTATCTTTTGTGCGGGTTTTACGCGTTCGCGTTCGCAGAACCTATCGCAGTCGTTAGTTGTCGCGTCAGGAACTCACTCGACGCTTTGCGGCAGCCGCATTAGTTGTGCCATGCACAACACACCGCTAATGGGTGCTTCATACTAACTCGAGCCGTTGCTGGGCCCACACCTGTTGTTGCATTTTCGCCACCATAAATCATGGCACGGGCTTTCTCGATGGAAGCACACACACACAGGTCACCTACCCCAATAAGGTTCATTGTCCACTGTTCGATGCTACATACATAAATACTGACGTGGCATGTCACGGATCAGAGTATTTACGTATGACGTGCTCTTTGCCGGTCGCAGCGCACAGTTTGTATCGCTCAGAGTTTGACTAATCGTTTCTCGGCCCCAGGTTTGGCCAAATGAAGACTTACTTGTCAAACACTCGAACTCCCGCCTTCGTCAGGTTTACGACCCCAAGACAATATTTATGTCACTGCGCGCGTACTTATTTGTCAGAAGTTTAAAAATTTTGTATCACTTTGAGCGGTTTTGCTGCAGCTCAATATGTGAAGAGATTTGATTGTTTGCCAAAACACTTTTTGCGGTGATGTGTATTTACTGTTTTTTTGACCCTTTCAGTGTAAGGAACCTATGGTCGGACAGAAGTGTTGGCCGAACTGCATTTGTCGCGTCTTGAAAGCCATCAAGCCACCCCTGTATATGTGCTTTCAGGAAGACAAACCACTTCCAATGGGCTTTGAGTGAGCGTGGCACAAATATCCGGTCCTGTCCAGAGTAAAAGTTTTTATTGTGTTAAGACTGATTACTAAATAAACAGCGTTACGTCTGGATGCAACCTGGTATTTTCCATGAAGAAGTACATGAACCAGCACACCCGCGAAAACAAACACCATTTGGCTTGAAGCATCTGAAGCGGTGTTTTTTTCGTTGAAGTAGAAAAATAAGTAAAAAATATGTCATTATTGCTTGTCATTTTCCACTTGGCTGTTGCTATAATACAATCCGGAATAAAAGTACATATGCATATAACAGTCCTACATCGCGAAGTCCGAAAATTGTATTTGGGCAGCAAACACACAGACATTGGGCACACGTTCAATGCAGTCCTGTAACTCTGCCCATCACAAATTGTTGCGTCTTCAAAAAGCATTGAAGCGCTTTCGTCCCTCTGTGATGTATCATATATGGTCATGGCACTAGTGTTTTCACCAACAGAAACGTTCATTCCGAGTCTAGCATGTGGTATTCATGTTCGAGTTGCCTTCTATTTGTGTTGTATTTAGGGCTGTAGAGCAATAGATTATAGCCGAGACATTCTCATTGTCATGGGCGCCAAAATATTTTGATGATGATGCACGTTTTACTGAAGAAGTGTTAAGTGTTAGTCTTTTTGAGTCTTAGGCAACGCATGAACGTGTTGGTACACCTTTTGAGGTGAGCGTTTAATGGGCACTAAAGATTAGCATCGAGGGCATACGGCATCGATTCTACAGCTTTAAGGCTAGTTTAAATTGGTCGAGTACTGTTATTTTTTGTATATCATGGGCACGTTTTACAAAAAACCGCAACTGGTTGGCAAAAACGAAAAAATCACAGCATATACACGAGGAGAATAATGATGAGTGGGCAAAGCTCCGGATAGAATCATCGGTAAAACCCTGAATCTTCCTTGTGTATTTCACCCAGTTGATCACGATCTGAAGACATCATAAGAAACACTGTGTGTTTATATACAGAAGGTAGCTTTTAATTGTTCTTAGAGACGATGGATTGCTTGCGATGTCCCTTCAATATGACGGCTTTCTGGTCCGTAAAATCAAGGGCAGTGGTTCATGTATCAGTTGCAGTGGGAAAATTGCAAGTACTAGGTATATTTCTGTTCCTCGGATCATGGATTGATGATTCATATGTGGATTTTATTGTCCCAAAACCACGATATGATTATGAGAGATGCCGTAGTGGAGGGCTACGAAATTTTCGACCACCTGGGGTTCTTTAACGTGCACCCAAGTCTGAGTACACGGGCCTGCAACATTTCCGCCTCCACTGGAAATGCAGCTACCGCAGCCGGGATTCAATCCCGCAAACTGCGGGTCCGCAGCCGAGTACTTTAGCCATTAGACCACGACGACGTTTTACTGAAGAAGTGTTAAGTGTTAGTCTTTTTGAGTCTTAGGCAACGCATGAACGTGTTGGTACACCTTTTGAGGTGAGCGTTTAATGGGCACTCAAGATTAGCATCGAGGGCATACGGCATCGATTCTACAGCTTTAAGGCTAGTTTAAATTGGTCGAGTACTGTTATTTTTTGTATATCATGGGCACGTTTTACAAAAAACCGCAACTGGTTGGCAAAAACGAAAAAATCACAGCATATACACGAGGAGAATAATGATGAGTGGGCAAAGCTCCGGATAGAATCATCGGTAAAACCCTGAATCTTCCTTGTGTATTTCACCCAGTCGATCACGATCTGAAGACATCATAAGAAACACTGTGTGTTTATATACAGAAGGTAGCTTTTAATTGTTCTTAGAGACGATGGATTGCTTGCGATGTCCCTTCAATATGACGGCTTTCTGGTCCGTAAAATCAAGGGCAGTGGTTCGTGTATCAGTTGCAGTGGGAAAATTGCAAGTACTAGGTATATTTCTGTTCCTCGGATCATGGATTGATGATTCATATGTGGATTTTATTGTCCCAAAACCACGATATGATTATGAGAGATGCCGTAGTGGAGGGCTACGGAATTTTCGACCACCTGGGGTTCTTTAACGTGCACCCAAGTCTGAGTACACGGGCCTGCAACATTTCCGCCTCCACTGGAAATGCAGCTACCGCAGCCGGGATTCAATCCCGCAAACTGCGGGTCCGCAGCCGAGTACTTTAGCCATTAGACCACGACGGCGGGGTATTTTTTCGGATCGTGGTAGGTTTACCATGGTTATGCGACATACATCTGAGTGTATATGTAGAAGCCACATGTTGGATAAGCCAATTCTAGGTCATGTCTGCGATATCAAGAGTAAAATCACCAGCAAGTATTAACGGTGCATTCTTTTATTTTGTATTGTACTCTTTATTGCATCTCTATATACGCCTTGACATTTCCGACATACAGGTTAGGAGTTAAATACATGGTCAATAATACAATTGCAGAGTCAAGGACTTTGATGGCTGCTTGTTCTCCATTGTGACTTTGACCCATGAGTGGTAGTTTGAGATCTTCAGCTCTTTTTCGTTTGCCTCCCGTAGATGACAGCACCACCTGCAGGACGTTTTGATTTATCGGTACTCACGAAGAGAACGTATCCTTTGCTGTACAGTCGTTTGGCGTTTCATGTCTCGGTGAGACAGAGTACGTCGATTGCGGTCATGATAGGGTCCTGTTCTAGATCGCTCACAGGTGCATTGAGAGAACAAACGTTGAGGAGGGCAGTGGTAAACTCGTTGGAATAGTCAACGCCTTCTAACAGGGATCTTAGATACCACTACGTCAAGGTGGGTAGTCTATGTCGGCCTAGATGTTGAACCGTGTTCAGCATCTCCGTGCCTTTGTTATTGTCTTTATCATAGAATCGGTGGTCTTCTTTAGCATTGGTGAGATATACGTTATTAACGTTGCCACAGCGGCTGAGCGCGACGTACACCAACTTCTGGGGGTGTGTTATATTCATAAACAATTTAAGAGTATACGTTTCTCCTTGAAACTTGTGGATCGTTATGGCACTGGCATGAACGAGAGGAAACTGCCTTTTCTAGCAGGCAACGGCGGCCTTGTGATCTAAGGTTAGGGTGGTATCTCGAGTTTCACTGGGAACCCAGGAGGCGTCGATGACGTGACCGCTCCGCCTGGTGTTGTTCTCTATTCGCGTGGACCGAAGACGAGGAAGTTTACCCGTGGTTGCAGCGTCGTCAAAGTGTGACCGGAGGCATTTTGGGAAGTCGCCGTCGTTTACCGCTCTCTCGCACACTTTGAGAATGCCAACGGCCCCATTGACGAGACCATCTATAACGTCAATATTGGTGGTAATCATGGACGGTTTGCCAAGCACGATTAGAATTTCGCGAGGAAGGTTTGCTAACTTGGTGTTTGACGTTTTCTGATCTTTCGCAATTGCCTTGTTTAGAGCGTCTTCGTTGGCGCCCCACACGTGGGTATGTTCGGATTGTAGCGAAACGACTTCTTCTCCTTCTTATTGTGCGATGACAGTATTGAATTTGTTGGCCTCTTCGTTGGAGCAGAAGATTCGTATCGCAGAGAAAGCACGAACATAAGATTCTTCTTTGGTGATGGAGCGGCTCTCGAGTAGTCATATCTCATCGTCCTGAAGTGCTCTTCCGTCTCCGATTTTTGTGAGCAGAGCCGTGAATGAGGCGTCAGATTGTCGGACAGCTTAGACCAGCGAAAAGTAATCGAGTTAGTCCCACTTGATAGTGGCCCCAAAAAGCCAACCCACTTCTATGCACTTCTTGTAGACCTTGTTTTTCACGGATGGGTGGCAAGTGGTACAAATCACCGCACATGAAGACGTCGAGCCCTCTGAATAGTTCCTCTACCGTTGGGGGAATTTCGGGAGGCGACGATCGATTGCATTCAGGTTATCAGACGAGAGCATGCTAATCTCCTCAACGATGATGCACTTGACGTAACGAAAAGCAACTCGAAACGGGTTGAGTTCGTTGTCACCAAATTCCTTGCGGGTGAGCTTCAACGCACAATGTACGGTGGTGCCTCCGATCGCAACTGCCGCCTATTCAGTGCTGGAGTACGAGTTGGACGGTCGTGTCTATCGGTTATATCAGCTGTACACGTCCATAAGGAGCTTGAGAACGGACGTTTTGCCAAATCTTGCAGGTCCCATAAAGAATAACCGCAGAGGGGGTGAACCGGCGGTGGTTAGCCTGTGCACAATATCTCTTAACAAATCGTACTGCTCGGCATTCATCAAGCGCATGAATTTGGCATATTCCCTTCACCTCATGACGTCTTACCTTTTGCGCCCAGCGGCACAGCGACTGGCGTCTTTCATGGCACGCATCAGCTCTTCGTTGGGTGAGAGGTTAGCGTCATCGTTGGCGGCGGGAAGGGTGGCGTGAATTGCGGCGGTATCTTCGGCGTGAACGGCGGCAGCGATGGCAACTTCTCGTTTCTGCTGTATTCTGTGCTCTTCAGTCAACTGAGCCACTATGTCGTTGTCGTTACCGATGTTGTATTGTCGATGTTTGATAGTGATCTGGTCCTTGTTTGCCTCATACGTCTGGATGTATTTGTTATTATCTAGAACATCGACAACCTCATTCCTGAAGGGTACGTAAACAAACTTGCTCTCTCATGTACTCATTAGATTGATTTGTGGCACTGTAATAGCGGTAGCGGATGATGATGGTGTGCTCTTGACCACTGTATCTACGTTTGTATTTGCTGGCAAAGTCGGCAAAGCAAGCGCCATCTATTTTGGGCAGCCTGCCCCCATATCTGCAGACGATGTTCTAGACGTCAGTTGACGAGGCGCCAATTTCCGCCAATTCTTAGTTGTTCTTGCATACGCGCTCTCGTTCCTCTGAAATGTGCATTCTCCGAAGTGTTCCTCTGAATTGTGCACGAGATGTGCATCCATAAAATGTGCATTCTTAAGTTGCTGCCACGTAATCGCACTGGTGATGGCGTTGGTCCTGTACATCGTGGTCTTGCTGGCAACATTGTGACGCATGGCCTTTATGGTTTTGGACAAGACGTGATCGGAGCACACACCGTAAGGATCAGTACGACGAATCTCACTACTCGCCTTTGTGAAGGGAGTAGATCTGGGTCCGGTGATTCTACGAGGTATACCGAGATATATTTGAGGAAACGAAAACTCTTCGGCATACTCCTCAAAGAACAAGAACAGAGAAATGGGAGTCTGCCCTTCCCCTGGTGCCAGGTAAAGATTACGCGTACTTTTTATTGGACCTATTTCAACAGCTGCAGTATGCGCTGCATTTCTCGCCGCAGATTTCGTCGTGGTCGATGACGCCGGAACGTTGTCGCTGCTGTTGACGCAGTTAGTGATGATGCAGGATCCGTCGCCAAAGATCATGATATGCGCCACCGTTTTGAGTACAATCGCCGGCTGCATAGGATCTTCCAGGTCGGTAACTTATGGCGCGGGCTCAATATCGTTCTCGTCCATATCACCGTCGCCTTGCAAGTTCACGAGGCGTCTCCAATCAATTTTGATTTTGAGGTATTTTTATAACGGAGAATGCTCGAGGTGGTTGAGCCACGCGTGGATGTCACGTTTCTTAACGAGACCTTTATTATACGACAGTTTGCATATGAGCCGGCGCTTGAGATGAACGTTGATCGCCACGTCGTCCGGAATGTTCCGATGTAGGCATTGCACCATGTTGGGGACGCTGATCAGAACGTTAACCACTTGCTCCTTGATGCCGTACTGTCCACTCCCATGCGTCAACCGCCTCATGCTCATGAACGGCAAACGAGGAACAATCAGTCGTTATTCCACGGGGTTCAGAGGAGGCAAGTTATCTGGTTTGTGTGCGTACGTGTAGCCGTGAGATGCGTTCGTTGGAGGAACCTTTTCCTCCACTAGCGAATTCTTGCAGCTAGAGCAAATCTTGTACTCACCGCTTCCGACGGGGAACTCGTGCTGCAGCATGATGATGGCATTGGCACGAGCCTGCATATTCCTAATGAAAGGTATTGTGTCTAGACTATTGAAGTACCATAGGTTGTCGCGCACACCAATGCTATGACCGCATGAAACGTCTGAAAGTCTCACTTAAGCCACACATTGGCGCCTTTAGGCAGAGCTTGCCCGATGCGTTTTGCGGGCGCCTCACGAGCTCTCGCTTCATCGGGCTCTGCCTGTTGATACGCAGGCTTTTTTGCCGCTTCCCGTTCTCTGACGTTTTGGAGATCCTCTTCGTGCCATAGCCGTGCCGCTTCAGCCTCTCTTTCACGTACGGCCGGATCTCGACGGCGTTGCTGAGCAGCCTCACGGAGCGCTTCGGCCCTTCTTTCACGTATGGCTGGATCTTGATGGCGCAGCCAAGCAGCTTCACGACACGCTTCGGGCTCTCTTCCATGTAGGGCCGGTCTTGACGGCGTAGTCCAGCAGCTTTACAACACGCCTACACCTCCTGCTCTCGCATGTCAGGGTCCTCGCGCAGCTGCTATGCCGCTTGGGCCTCCCGCTCACATACGGCAGGACCTTTGCGGCGCCGTTCCAGAGCCAGACGACATGCTTCTTCCTCGCGGGCTCGCACATCGGAACAATAAAAGAAACAGGCATGGACGGTGCACAGTAGAGCGCAAGTAAACTCATGTTGCATCCGCTGGCAATTCTTTTCAGAGTACGCATTCTGGGAAAAAGGTTATAGTGCACTATGCTCTAAACAACTGTGGAGTTCATTTCTTCATCACTGGTGAACCAATAACTTAAGATTTTGTGTGGTTCGAGGCTGCTCCTGTTCACGCCGGTGTAAATGCTGTAAACATCTACTGTTCTGAATCTGTTCACGTAAAGGGAAATGTCGACTGCACGCTTGTAAACAAGGCAAGACAACTTGCCGCAACGCCATTAATTCAAGGAGCCGAGCACGTATTTAGTTGTTTTAGCGCTTATACGCAGCGAACAAGATAGTTTTATGTGAGTAAGTACAGTCCGGTCACACGTGCACTTTCAATTGAAGTGAGAATTTATCCTCAATCACCTTTTCCTCACAGATTTCACGATAAAACCACTATGATTGAAGTAGTTCACTGCCATCAGAAGTCACAGTGCAACTAAACGTCTGGCCAAAATGTAACGTGTGCTAAATTGTGTTGCCAACGTGCAGCAAATCTTACAAAAAATACTTATTGCGTATCAAAAAGATGCTTGGATGCGAGCAGTAAAGTTACAATTGTTGACCTAAAGCTATCACTTCGTCAGGGCTGCCTGACATACAGTGATCAACATAAAAATAATTCCGTTAGACAACAGTGATGGACATCGAGAGTAGGAAATTTGCTCAGCAGAGTAAGCGGACCGAAATGTAAATATGAATGTACAAAAACATGCTGCGTATACCTCTCATTCCTCGTTGTAAGCTGAACCGTCTTTGACCTGTGAAACGCACTTTGACTTGACGAGTATTACGTCATCTACGCTTAACAAATGTTAACAAGGTCTTCTCCGATCGGTTGGGTCACCGCAATAATGAGTCTTCGAAGACTAGTCCATTCAATTGTGTGATGAGGGGCCGCTGCTTCAAACGATCGCTTTACTTGTAGTTTACTCTATATTGAAGTACTTCTGACAGTACTGCCAAGACGCTGTTGTCTCGTGGCGAAGGTACCTTGCTGCTGACCTGCAGAATTTAGGGCAAAATCCCGGCTGCGCAGGCTGCCTTTTCCATGGAGGTGAAAATGCTGTAGATCCATATGCTCAAACTTAGGTGCACGTTCAAGAACCCCAGGTTGTCTAAATTTCCGGAGCCCTCTGCTATAGTGTCCCTTGTATCATAACTTGGTTTCGGGACCCCACGTATCAATCAATGGTTCTTACAGTACTTTTACTTACTCTACTCAAAGCCTTAGGCATGGGAAGAAGGAGAACCTCATGACTTAATAATCATGTACCATAAACTTAATCTACCTCCGATAGTGACGTAACAGACGAAAGCTCATGCTTTAGACTCCCTTCCCGAAAAAATTTTCTGGCTACACCCATGGTCCAGAAGATGCAAAAATGTGGTCCTATTCATTTCCTGAAGTTGGGAAGCTATCTCTGCTGAGAGAGAGAAGAGAAAGGTTCAGTGAAAAGCAGGGAGAATAAGTGAGCATGGTTGCATGGCTGTGTTTTTTCTTGAATCGGTTTATTTGGTAGTTTTCTTCAGCCTTCGGGCTTCAAATGCAGCTCAGACGTCTATAAAAACGTTCTGTAAAGCGATTTATCCCGTGGTTCATGCTGCACTTGCCCTTCTTGAGAAGCGGCAGAAAACGAAAATCTCTGTGGTGTGTAAAGGCATCCACAATAATCCACATTTGCTTGAAACGCAGAGTGGACATTACAAGGAAATGAACAGGACAAAGGTGCTGGTGCATAATCTTACTACCGCAACGAAATTATCCAAGCACTAGTATGGAATACTACACAGTACATAACAGATGAAGGGCACCGCACAGCAGCCCTTCTTGGATTTTTTAAATAAAGTAATCGGAGGTGTTACAATAAGCCCGTGGTCCAATGTGCAGAAAGCGAGAGTGTCACCAACGTTGAAGAAAGGTCGCCTTATTTTATGGTATATTGCCACGCACACTTACTGCTTCACTTTGCGGTGCGAGCCACTGAACGTGAAACACCTCTCTCGCTCCTTTGGTGAAGTCAGTTGAGCAGAGCGTGAAAATGTTTCAACTACGTTTCATCATCGGTTTGCACCCAAGGAGACTCCGTCTCGCAAAGCGCGATTGTAAGAAGCGTGAAATCAGCGCAGTTGCTAGCACTGCTTTGGGAAGCTGTACGTTATTGCGGGCGTGAGCCCCAGTGGCGCTCAGTTAAAAGCGTCTAGGCCGAGGCTTCCGCTAAGAAGTCAGAAGCACACAGGAAATCATTTTATGGAAAAAACTGAATGAGCTAAGGCAGGTGTTTTCAGAACAACTGAAACACTATAGACACACATATACCTTTGGTTCACAGAGAGGACTCATTATAATATAATGCAGATGAGTAGCACGCTCTTAATTTGCGTTTACGTTGCCATGTGGGAATACAAACACCGAAGCACTGGGCACAACGTGAAAGTCGGCGACAGTTGTACCCACAGCACTGCGTCTTTGTGACAGCGCACAGGTGTACTCTAAGCGAATATTTAGTGAATGAACCACGTAACATCACCACGCAGCACTTCACAAGCGCACAAAAACTTGGTGTAGTTCATCATCATCATCATCACCATCATCATCAGCCAGTCTACGTCCACTGCAAAACAAAGACCTCTCCCATGTTCCGCCAGTTAACCCGGTCCTGTGCTTGCTTGCTGCCAATTTATACCAGCAAACTTCTTAATCTCATCTGCCCACCTAACCTTCTGTCTCCCCCTAACCCACTTCCCTTCTCTGGGAATCCAGTTAGTTACCCTTAATGACCATCGGTTATCCTCTCTACGCGCTACATGCCCGGCCCATGTCCATTTTTTCTTCTTTATTTCAACTATGATATCCTTAACCCCCGTTTGTCCCCTATTCCACTCTGCTCTCTTCTTGTCTCTTAAGGTTACACCTACCATTTTTATTTCCATTGCTCGCTGCGTCGTCCTCAATTTAAGCTGAACCCTTTTAGTAAGTCTCCAGGTTTCTGCTGCGTAGCTAAATACCGGCAAGATACAGCTGTTATATAGCTTCCTCTTGAGGGATAGTGGCAATCTACCTGTCATAATTTGAGAGTCTACTTCATTCAGTCGCAAAACGAAAGACCAGCACTACATGACAGGATTCGTTCAGCTTAGCAATTGTGCTATTTTGAACGACGGGAGCTTGCGTGCGCACGTCTCTCCGCTATGGTATGGGAGACAAAACCGAATGATATCAGAGGCGATGCCGGAGTAGTTAGCAGGCCTGAGTCAATTTTCTAGCTGGCATTGGCTAGGCCCCCAGAAGAGATAGTTCTTTATCTGTTATTGCCAGTGACATCAGGCCTCCTCATATTTGATATTCTTTGTTCATTAAACTTTTGTAACCTTTAGTGCTCCTCAGACTATGTAAATGAAACCACTATGATCACAACGTATAATTATTTGAAGCTAGTTGCACGAACTGGAATGTCTTCGATATGTCAGCATGAAAAAAAAACAAAGCAAGAGCCACTTGTGGCATGTTCTTTTGTTTCAATTGGAAACGTCTCGATTTCACTAAAAGTAATGAAAATCAGTGACTTACTGGCTTTAGAGTATGCAATTGTTGCGAGAGCTTGTGTTTGGAGTATAAATATTCATATGTATTATATCCCTGATGTCCTGTTTATGCGCTCGATTAAATTATGCTACATTTGGTCGCTGAGGTTTGTGGAAAATTCTGTCATCTGACAAGAAATAAGACCAACGCAACATTGTTGAACGCAACTTTCAAGTCGGCTTTTCATATATTTCTGAAAAAAAAATTGATTTTATATATTTCTAATTTAGCACGACTAGACTATGATTTTTTCTAATCTGGCTGCAATTTATGGCCCAAGAGCTTTGCAAAGTGAAGAGTCATGTTGCTGAGGACGCACGTTCGCCGCGGCATGTATAATGCCACAGAATGACAATGTTTCCAAATAATGGCGAGGTTTCATAAACAAGGCAGCAATTTTTAGGCTGAACTTGTGAAGTTAACTTTTTAATAACGTGCCCTAGTAAGCCGGGTCCGTACCGACTAGTAAAAATTATTTGTATCGTCATTCTGGTAAAAACAGACAGGGAAATAGAAACATCTAGTTTGATCTCTTTGTTCACGCAAGAAAAACCTGACTTTGCACTATTTGTGACCAAAACTCTCTGTGAAGCAAAAAAAATCAGCCTGGCTTCCTTTTGCGAGATATCTTGTCGTATGAACCACAGACACATTTAATTGAAACTGAGGCTTCCATTGAACAAAATTGGTGCGAAAGTGACACTGCATTAAAGTGAAATATTCGTAATTTTAACCGACTATTACCCGCTCAGCATCAGATGACAGATAAAACATGTACTCTCGGCTTCAAACAAAACCCGAACAGCGGCAATCTTTCACGACGGTACAATACGTGCCATCGAGTCATCACAATTGAAAGGCGCGGGCATCATTTTCGGCAGCACTGCTCATGTATGCGTTCATAATTATGTCTATATGTGTAGAGCACGTATTATAACAACATTATCTAATGGTGTCATCTATTGGCACATTCGCAGCACTCTCAGTGATTCTTTCTGATCCTCCATGTGGAGCAAGTCTATTCCATTGGCAGATTAGGAGTGCTCCCTGTATGTTTCATTGTTCAATCGGCATCACCTCCGTCACGAAATGCACTCCATGGAGCAACTTTTCTACTCCGAAGAAAGTGGCACATTCGACAAGAGGTCGCAAACGCCACGTGCCTTGAAAACTCTTCAAACGGTGCCAACTTTGAGCGCGCCAACGGACGCCTGTCACGCCAGCTGCGCCTCACGTCTAAGCTCACAATAGCTAGCGTAGCGTTACTTTGCCGGGCGTACTTAAGCAAGAAGATAGACGCTCGCATTGCGTTCCCCTCTGATCCTGGCACCGTTCGGTCGAGTTTTCTAGGCTGACTGCAGCGCCTGAATACATAGCCTAGGGGATAAAAAATTGGCAGATACCACGTAGAGTGGGAATCAATGATATGCCAAGCATGAATAAGAAAGGTTGATATGCCACCCTAAAATCAGCACAATGTATGAAGTGAAGGTAAATGATGTCCTACATGAGTTCTGTGTGATGATTATCATGTCTGGATGTGTCTTTTACTTTCGTAATCTATTCACGTCACGTGATACCAAATTTAGTTTACGTGAAGCCAGCAAAACGGCTGCGAGCTCGCTACTAGCAAGGTATGTTGTAATGTTCTTACGAGACAGGCGTGTCAGGATTATCATGTTTACACCAATCATAAATTTTGTGATCCGTTGACATCACAAACACCAAGTTTGGTATATGTGGAGCTAACAAAACGGCCGCGAGCACATCATCAAGGACCCAATAAACTCCAATATAGCGTTCACACGCGCGCACGGCCGGGTACAGTGACGCTACGTTAGCAAAACTCGTGTACTATATTGTCTGACGCCAGGCGCCACCAGCGTCCGTCGGCGCGGCCCGAAAGCAACCAGCGCGAAATCCGCGCCGATTCGTTACAAAGACAACACTGCGTCTCCCTCTCTTCGTGACGGATGGATGCCGGACGCGCTGAAACGCGCATACGTCCAAGCAATGCAGCGCGGCGCATGCCTGCAAATATATGGCAAAACCAGCATCTCATGCATATGAAGTTGCACCAGTCACATACGTTCTTCATCTATTGACGTCACGTAATACCAAATTTGGCATATGTGAAGGTAGCGAAATGGCCACGTGCGCATCATGAGTGTTGCATGGAGTCATGTTGCCTGACACGCATGTCGTGATTTCCATGTTTGTAGGTGTCATTATATATGTTCTCCATTCGCGTTACGTAATACCAAATTCGGTATATGTGACGCTAGCGAAACTGCCACGAGTGCATCATGAGCGTGGAAAGTAGTCATGGGGTTACATGACACGCATATTATGATTTTTATGTTAGGGTTTGTCGCTTGTGTTCGCCATTCAATCATCACATACCATACCAGTTTTGCAACATCCTACGTGAACGAAACCACCGCAAGAGCTGCAGGACCATAAAATGTAAATCATGACAATAATGACGTATATGTCATGATTTTCATGTTATGACTAGTCAAGTATGATCTTAGTAGAGTTATGTTATGCCATAGCAAGTTTGGTATCGAGGCCATTATTGAAACAGCCAGGAGAGCTAAAAGTCATAGGTGGCTAGATAGATAAATAGTTACGCTCAAAGTCACCGAAGTTCGCAACGAAATGCTTCGCATTTAAAAAATTGGTAGCCTATCCACGGAGCAAATGATGGAGAGTGGGGCGAAGCATTCGTTCGTCCATTCGTTCTAGCTTCCGTACGTTCATGTGTCCGTCTGTGTGACCGTCCATGCGTCTATCCACCCGACCGTGTGGGCGTCTGTTCGAGCGTCTATCCCTGCGTTTATCCATGCATCTGCCCCTACATCCGTTCATGCGTCCATCCATGCATGTGTCTGTATGTCCGTTCGTCCATCTATTCAACACTCCAAGTACCACCATCTTGCATCTTTTCATAATATATTCCTCATATAGAAGCACCGCCATCCAGCGGGCATTCCAAAGACTAAAAGAGAGGTGGCACACACACACTTTCTTATGGCTTGCACTTCGGGTCTACTTCTCACCTTTAACCACCTCGAGTTCATGGTATATACTAGTTCACTGTATTTGTAGAGAAAAGGACGAGCTGCAGTGCCTATGACGAAGCCCACCGAATCGACCCACTGTTTATTCCGAATGCTGGTTTAATCTTCGACGATAATAATGCCGCTCCTCGTCCGCTACACAATTTGCAACATCCTCCTCGCCCGCCAGTGTGGCCTCATGATGAACAATATCACAGTAGCTGCAAACATTTAACACATAATGTTCATCACTAATCGTTTGAGGTTCAAGTCAATCCACGTGGATCAATCTGGGTTCGCTCTTGCACCTGGTTTTCCAATGGTGCTTCCGACGCTCGTTCCATATACGTGCCTTCGAACGCGTCACCTTCGGGGATCATGCGCTCTCGATGATCAAGTTTCGTAGGCCTAAACATGGTTTCTTCTGCGAGCTTTTGGTAGACTCATTTTGAGAAGTTTTGCTTTGAATTTCTTGCTTTGGCTGTGTTCCGCTTGGAAGCATCATCTTTATTCCTCCATCCCGGACTTGATTGCTTCATTCGCTGGTTTGGCCCTGTCTCAATATTCTTAATCGGTTGCGAGGTAGCTTGTACAGTTCGCATTCTTCTCCGCCTTAATGTTTGTAGCTTACTCGTAGGACTAATACAGCCAGCAGACTCCTCTACCCTCGCTGTTTTTTTCTTGCTTCTTTTCGCTTGAAACCATTTTGATTTGCTTCTGTCAGACATTTTTACGCGTGGCTGCGAGATCTGTACAACATCTGAGTCTCCTGGCCTTGGCTTGAACCCATTCTTTATATCTCTTGAATGCCCATTTAGAACTTCAAAGGCTTCCCGCTTATCATTAGTAGAGCTTTGTCTCTCCACCATATGCACTTGAGTTGTTGTAACTCTCGTGTCCTTTGCCTTGTTCATAGTGTACGCTGACGGGAGATCTAAGGACGTGGGCCAGTTCTTTGAAAGTAGCAGTTTTGTGTGTGCTTGAATGCTTGTTACAGTGGTGAAATCGGTGACAATTTGGCTTCCAGCGCATTCAGCAATTTATCAGTCCAACTTTATCACTCCAAATTTTATCAGTTCAATTTTTATCAGGTATCCAAATTTTTATCAGCTCGTAAAATAATCATTCAGACGAGCGAAGGAAAAAGTGCAGAACACGACGTCAGACAGGGAGTGCCACAAGGAACCGTACTCAGCCTTCTTCTTTTCAACTGTGTTATGGCTGATTTAGCTAAAAGACTGCCTTCCAGGTTGCAATACTCCTTATATGCAGATGATGTGTGCATTTGGGCATCTGGCATGGACATACTGTTAATTCAGATTGCATTGCAAGACGGAACAAATATTATCAACTACTTTTTAAAAGAAAGAGGAATGATTCTACTTCACGCAAAGACAGCTGTATTGCCCTTCAACCGTATAAGTTAAAGAACTTCAATATCAATTTAGAAAAAGAACCACTAATGATTGTGACACAGCATCGGTTTCTCGGAGTAATACTTGATAGACAGCTATCAGGAGCAACTCACATAAAAAAACTCGAAAACGAGGTAAATACGCTAGTGAATATACTCCGCAGAATTGCTGGGACATCATGGGGCGGATCTGTATCATCCATGCTCGCTGTTCACAATGCTTTAATACGACAAAAAGTTGCATAATCTGCAGCAGTGTTACACGGCCTTTCCCGCACTTCAGAGGAGCGACTTCAAAGACTATTAGCTAGGGGACTGCACGTCTGCATAGGTGTTCCACGAGCGACTTCCAGCAGCCTTGTCATAGCAGAGACTCGACAACAACCCTTTCCAGTCATGAGAACAATTGAAAAATGCCGCCATTTTTTTCGCTTACAGACACAACGCAAGGATCACCCATTGGCACTGGAGATTTTACTAAGAGATAAAAGCAATGCTCTTAACGATGTACAGAGTAATGCATATTAGTACCCAGAAATGAATTTTGGAGATCTAAAATGGACTATCCTCCATGGCTGCTTGTAATACCAAGCATTGAATTTTCAGTGGATGGCTTTATCAGAAAGAGAGACATGTTCAGCCAAGCTGCTCAACAACTAGAGCTTTATCAGATACACATGCAGTATCCAGAGTACATACATATTTAGACAGATGGCTCAAGTACTACAACGTCTTCAACATCGGCATTTATCATACCACAGCTCAATATTCAGGAATCGTTTAAATTATGTCGCATGACGTCATCTACTACATCTGAGCTCTTCGCTATTCTGTATGCTCTAAAGTTTATAAACTCGGTAGCAGACGCTAGAAAATGGGTACTTTTCAGAGACTCACAGGCCGCATTAAGATCACTCTCCAGTACAAACAGGACAGTAGTAAGTGATAGTATGACATACGAAACGCTGAAGGAGCTCACCAAAGCAAAGAAGACGCAATACGAGATCAAATTCCAGTGGATACCTGGTCATTGCAACATTCCTGGAAACACAGCTGCCGATGAAGCAGCACGACAAGCACATCGTAAAGACGTTACTGTTTCTTTGCCAATATCGAAAAATGAATTGCGTAGTATTATAAAGAATACAACTTTCAGAATGTGCAAAACTGCTTGGTTTGACCAAAGTACAAAGAGATGCGATTTATATCACATCGATCCGTTTATTGAATTCAAAATTACGCTGGCATTAGATAAAAGGATGGAAACTTTAATTCACCGAATGAGGCTAGGCACCGCACACACAAAACATTTTTCGCACAGATTCGGCGGAGCTGAAACTCCCGAATGAGAATGTGGATTTATAGATGAAGACGTCTGTCACCTTCTCATAGACTGTCCACATCATGACACGCCAAGACGCCGTCTTAAGTCCGGACGGTTCGCATTGGACCGCTGACCATTTAGCACGAAAAAACATCTGGGCCCGTGGCCAACTGGAGTTTTACAGTCCCACGCGTTGAAAGCATTAACACGTTTTTTACAAGACAGCGGTATTGCTGACAAGTAATAGCAAAGAACAAACTTTCATTTGTAACACATGTACTTATTATGTACAGTATCATGTGACACCCATCACGTGTGTGTTTTGAAATGAAGGACGTGTTGACTCATATGTACATACGAGCGAATGCATCTTTATAAGGACCAAACGTGTGCTCTGCTGTTTTGTGCTGGTGGACCGAATATTAACGAGGGACATTTCCAGAGACTTCTTCGATTAACTTTCGAACATTTTTTTACCTTTATGTTGTGACATGTGCGTATACATGTGTCTTTGCATTTCTGTGCTAGAGTTTTCTATATTCCATGCACTGCTCAGTATGTTTTGCTTCAAGATACGTGTTCAAGTTTCAATCAACGGCTAAGGAGTAGCCGGCGCCATAATGGTGCGCCAACATCTCCTTTTATATCATATCAACAAAAAAAGAGTGCACGTCAGCTTGAAGTTCTGTCCAAATCCTTTGCCCCATGGCCTCCAAGCGAGCTTATTTGTCGAGCATTTAATACGTCCGCGATCTTATACTCCACTGCGACCTTGGCTAGAAAGGTCTAGTGTTCACAAAGCTCTGCTTCGCCCGTTTCAGTTTCCAAGCAATCGATATGAACTGCTTCTTCTACTTCCTTGTCGAATTCTTTAAGAAGCTTGTATAGCTCAATCCAAATTCGATTAATATATCGTAACTCACTTACTGACTGACGCTCGAGGTGTAGTGAACGTTGAATGTTAGCGATGGCCTGTGTGATGGCCTGGCGCACTTTATTTCGCCTTGCAAACAGGGCCTATATTATCCGGTCCAGTGTCGGAAACGTGAGAGATCACTGGCCGGTCACGTCACTAGGTGAAGTCGCAGTCAACGTGGTGTCCGCCAAAAACGCTTCGCAGCAAGAAGTCTCAAGCAATGTCAAGGTTTCATGCTTCTTGATCTGGTTCTCGGGAATGGTTTGGTTTCGCACATCAGTCTCAACCAACGGCGGCTTCACAAAAATACTCAAAGCTGCGACTGCCGTCGAAATTCGTGAAGGTCGCACCGTCTCACCTCCGAAGGTCCTTCCTCCCGGGTTTCACGGCACCAAAATATGGAGGAAAGGACGAGCCGCCGTGCCCATGGCGAAGCCCACCCGTTGACCTCTTCTTTATTCCCAATGCCGGTCTAATCCCCGATGATGATAACGCCGCTCCTCGTCCTCTACACAAATTGCAACAGTATTTATGGCACTGCGGCCCAACGCACGCTAAACCTTTCTAAAACTAAGCAGGTTACGCCAAGCGCGTATAACGCAGGAACCTGTTCATGTCAGATAGTGCTCAATGTGCATGCCAATGGCTGGTAATGGGAAATAAGAGAGAGGAGAATTCGGCTTTTACTTGCTTGCGGCTTGCGCTTCGTATCTACTTCCCACCTTTAACCACCTCAAGTTCATGCTATATACTAGTTTATTGTATTCATGACACAGCGGCTCAACACTCGCTCAACCTTTTTAAAACTAAGCAGGTTACACCCAACGATTATAACCTAGCAACCCTTTCTTGTCAGACAGTGCTCAATGTACATGCCAACGGCTGCTAATGGGGATTGAGAGGGAAGAGCATTCGGCTTTTAGTTAACGCGCATGCCGCGAACTGTTTATTGTTCAACAAAGCACAGGAAAAATCTCCCACCAGCATCACATTGCAGGTCAAACTGTAACACTCTTTAAACACTACGACTACGACTACGAGGGGCGAACGTGTGCCACTTAATGAAGTTTCGCTCCTAAAAAGGCAAGGTATTGACTGTGACCGCTGGTTTCATGAGCGCAAGACGCGGAGTTTTCACAAACACACGCTATGTCCGGATGGAAATGAGTCCCACAAATCGCGTCCCCAACTATCTTCGCGTTTCTGGTCATCGAGTCACCTTCGACTACCGCGGTCTGCAACGTGCTTGTCGTCGGTGTGGCTCTAGTGGTCATTATTGAGCACAGTGCACAACACCATTCTGTGGTCGCTGTGGTGTGCACGGACACGAAAGCGAAGGTTGCGACCACCCCTGCCGACGTTGTGGAGATAACCACCCTACCACCATCTGCGCTGTGCGTCGTTCATATTCTGATGCTTTTGCGGGGAGCTTTCCTGCCCTACCGTCTTTGTCACCAACGGCAACAGATGAACGAGAACCAGGAGCTGTACTAGAAGAACGCCCGAACCTGATTCTTAGAGCTCTAATAAACGATGAAGAAGTGTGCAGCTTGGCCAACCCGAGCGCGCCACGTCTGCCAATCTCAGCGATAGAAACAGCCACCGCGATTGACCTCGCATCTGTCCTAGGCAAACATGTCATGCCATGCTCGACGTCGGCGCAAGCCGAGAAAAAAACGCTGGTAGGCTCCGAGGCACCAGACTCATCGTTAAACCTAGCAGATGAGTGCCCAGAAAACGTCACCGTTTCGAGATCTACGGGCGCTGGTGTCTCTCCAGGAGCAGAATTAAAACCGAATGAGCAAAGCCCATTGGATCATTCCGAAAGCCAGGCTCGTGACTTCCTTGAACAAGTAGCAAGACGCCATGGGAGTCCTTTACTGACGCGTCTCGACAAGCAATCCGTGATCAAGGTCGTTGGAGGTGGCGACAACGTTAACGCTGCAGCCCTACCGCCATCTGATTCGTCAGACAGCAGCTTCAGCCTCGAAGTCGACAGTAGCATCGGACTCCCTTCTAGCCCAGACGAATGTGACGTGGAAATGCAAGCCCCGCGAGAGGTCAAGCGTGCTTTCAAGTCTGGCACCAGCTTGGACGGCACCCAAGATAGCCGCTCCGAGCTCCAGCAACCGAAGAAACCTCAACCCTCTTCTAGAGGGTCGAATTGTGCTGTGTAGTGTACGTACTCCAGTTCCCCCGGACAGATCCCCGAGGTATACCGAATTGAAGACACGACCAGGTCAGTCACCCACCTTTTTTCAATATGACTTACACCCTGAAAATTCTTCCTTTAAATGTTCAAGGGTTCCGTAACCCAGTAAAGCAAACCGAGTTAATCAGCATAGCCCGCGAAGAACATTGTGATATTCTGTGTTTACAAAAAAACAAATTTTTTCACCATTGGTCACGTTCGTGCATTCAAACGCGTATTTAATTTAGACTGTTATGTTTCCTTCGCGACATCTCGCTTCTCTGGAGTTGGAATTATTATTTTTAACCACGCTCTTCTGCGCAATCATCATGTTTTCTATGACGGCTTCGGACGGGTATTGGCTTTTGACTGCGTCCTATCATCTATCAAGCTGCGTGTTTTGTGTATTTATGGGCCAGCTCAAGCAGCGATGTCTAACGATTTTTTCCGTGACCTGGACGTGTATTTTCTAGACGGTCGTCATGTCATACTTACTGGAGACTTTAATTGTGTGTTAGACACGCGAGCTGACGTGCAAGGTCCAGGATGGGGTCGCTCTGATTGGAACGCGCGAGAGCTGCGTTGCCTAGTGCAACATTTCTTTTTGATAGATACGTACAGACTAGTGCATGGACCACAGTATGCCTGGACTTGGCGGCGTAGCACGTCGTCTAGTCGTTGGGATCGTTTCCATGTGCCGAGCCCGCTAGCTTCTTACGTATCGCACTCTGATGTAGTAACATTACCATCATCGCCTGTTTATATATCAGATTACCGACCAGTGACGCTCGAGGCTCACTTTCCCTTTTCATCATCAGTGAAACCTTGGCGTCTTGACATCTGCATTCTGCATGACGCGCGTACACGCCCCAGTTTATCTAGAATCTTGCGCGCCTCTCTTTTGGGATGCGGTCCGGAGGTGTGGGACGCGCTCAAGACACAGTGGCGTTAACACTGCTCAGTAGCAGGGCGGGCCCTTAGACGCCGTACGTCCGAAGAACTAGCGGACAATGCCACAAAGCTGCGTATTGCTCTTCCGGTTGATCGACTAACTCCCTTGATGCGCGCATGGCAGCGAGAGTTAAGGGGTCGTTTTCAACGCCTCATTGCAGCTTCGTCATTGACGGCGGCTGCTTGGCATTGCAGACATAATCCTTGCGCTCACCCTGAGGTTCTACGCTTTGCGAAAAGCTCGCTTCTTAACCCGTCGAGTCGACTAGGAACTCCGGCTGCCAGATTTTTACGCACTGCGTTGCCGCCGACACGTGATCAATCAGTTTTCCTAGCTCACTTTGCCAACATGGCTCGTACGACAATGTCATCACATCGTGGTACCACCGAGACAGCCACAATGTTGAGTAGGCTCCCTCAAATTCCATCTGAAGTAGCTGAACAACTGTGCACAAGTACGTCAGCTGACGAAGTGAAAGAGGCACTGTCTTTCATGAAGCATGGCTCAGCCCGCGGGCCGGATAGGT
This sequence comes from Rhipicephalus annulatus, assembly GCA_013436015.1. Lineage (NCBI taxonomy): Eukaryota > Metazoa > Arthropoda > Arachnida > Ixodida > Ixodidae > Rhipicephalus > Rhipicephalus annulatus. The sequence goes on along the minus strand of WOVY01005861.1, from coordinate 125,417 downwards.
GGCCTGTTGAGTTTTATTTAACGTTTTGGGACGACATTGGTGCTCTTTTCACCTCTGTTATTTCCCGCTGTTTCGAGAACTTTGATTTTCCTGATAGCTTTTGCGATGGTCGAATTGTTTTAATACCTAAACATGGCCCATCATCAGTTCGCCTAGAGGAGTGGCGACCAATAACGCTCCTCAACGTTGATTTTAAAACTTTCGCGGCAGTTATCACTCGGCGTTTGAGAAGCCTGATGCCCTCCTTAATAGGTCATAATCAGGCATGCTCTATTCCTAGAAGATAAATCCACAGTCTCTCCTTTGTTAGCGCGATATAGTTGCGCACACGTTAACAAGATCAGCTCGGGGACTCTTGGTTTCTCTTGACCAAGAAAAAGCATTCGATCGCCTTGAACATAGCTTCATATATTTAGCGTAATGGCAGCATTTGGCTTCTCACAAAACTTCGTTGAGCTTCTCAGAAACGCATACCGAAATATACGCAGAACGTTGTTTCTTGATGGTTTAGAGAGTGCGCCATTTCCGGTCACCCGTGGTGTTCGCCAGGGGTGTCCTTTATTCCCTGCACTTTTTGTACTCAGCCTCAAACCATTCCTTCAATCGCTAATCGCTGATCCTTACGTTAGAGGCCTTCCTCTTCCAGGTAGTGGTACCGTGACAGTGACAGCATTTTCTGATGACATCACGTTGTATTTGAAGAATGAGGACAGTTTATTCCGTAGCCTACGACTTTTTACTACGTATGGCACGATTTCAGGGGCTGCGTTTAATTTTTCCAAATGTCGATATTTATTTATTGGTTCCGAAAACGCATGTCTAAGTTTCTTTTTCGGTCTTCAGAAAAGTGACTCTATTTGCATTCTGGGGCTTGATTATACTTGCTACGGCATATCAGCCTCCTTGTGGAATTCAGTAGTCGAAGATGTAAAACGACACGTCCGGGAAGCACAAGAGTATGATTAACCTATGCTCGAAAGAAGGTATTTAGCACAGACGGTGTTTTGCGGCAGTGCATGGTACATATCTCATGTCTTACAGCCCCCATTACGAATCACCAGGTCGTTGCAATTCCTTATTGGCTCTTTTTTTCTGGTCGGGTAGAACAGAGCTGGTTTGCCGAGCAGCTCTTGGACAACCGAGAAACTGTGGTGGATTCGCATTCCTATCCGTCTCTGTTCGCTGCCGGCGGCTTGCCCTACGATTCTTACTTAGGTTGTTGCATGGTGATCAGTGCCCCGCGCACGATCTTGCCTGCAATTTGTTAGGCACCAAGTTACGCTATTTACTACCAGATGCACGGCTTAATTCTGCACCGCAAACACTTCATGTGTTTGCATTTTACTCAATGGCAGTAGCATTTTATCAACACGTGCGGCAGGTTTGTCCCGATGTGGACATTCTTGAAAGCCGCATTGTAGATACAACGGCGGCTCTTCTGCTTTCTCTCGTTTCTCCAGCCTGTCTAGCACAATCGAGACATGTCTCGTGGAGCGCAATAACGGCATCGTTTTTGCCTGGTCACCTCCGTGACTTTATGTGGCGTCTTGGCTGGAGAGTACTCCCAACACGGGACAGACTGGAGTGGTGGGGCATGGACCCATCTTCCACTTGTCCTAACTGCCCGTTACAGGAGTCTAACCAGCATATGCCGCAGCATTGTGTCATTGCAAAGGTGTTTTGGAAGTCAGTTAGCACTAGTTTTTGTGGCCTAGGTGTTAATCGCTTTGTAACATCTGGTCGCTGCTCGCGTAGTCGCTTTGCACGCCTTCTAATAGCTGCGGGAGCTTTTTGTTTATGTCGTAATATGTGCGAAGCTGTTGCGGCAGGTCATCGTCGTCGTGCTCTTTTTCCGATTCAGGAACGCCTCTACTCTGAACTTTTATGGTTTCTGTCGGGAGAATTGTTCTTCCTTGGGGAGGAAGAATTTCTGCGACAATGGTCGTGCCACTTTCTGTTCGTAGTTGACAGACGCGTTCGATAAGTCTTCCACCTGGCCTGGTTCCTATAGCCAGGTCACCTGTCAATGTCAGATTGGTGCATGTAATCAGTATGTGTTTACTATATATATGTGTTTGTGTATGTCCCATGTGGGTGTGAGCTCTTCTATGTATGCACTTGATTCTAACGCTGTAAGTTATGTAACTTTTATGAATACTGATACCTGTTGTACATAATTTCTAACATCTTCACCAAGTGTTGTAAATTCTGTACATATATCATCATGTATATTGTCCATATTGTGAATGGTGCATTTATGTAGTGTATGTATATTTATTAGTACAATGAATTATGGAAATCCTATGGACTTGGACACTTTTGTTTAAATGTGTAATGTATGTTGTGCTTTGTCCTTTGTTTGTTATTGTCCCTGTTATACAGACGCTTGTTCCTTAGGTTTGTTGCGTCCCATGAGAAAATAAACTTTTTCTAAATACTCTAAAAAGAAACCTTGCGACGGCACCGGTGGAAACGGAACACAAAGCGCGCGCCTCGCACCCTCCATCTGTCGGCCGATTGTGCCTGGGATTCATTGGGGACGCGAGCACGCGTCTCTTTTCTGCGTGCATTTAAAGAACGAATGTCAGAAATTTTGAGACGGGGCCGTGTGAGCAACACAGCTTTGTCTGGTATATGTGCAGTGCCTGTTTGATCCAGAGAAAGGGCTGTGTTCCATTGGTAGATTCCCTTCTGTTGCTTTCCGCCAGAGTGGAGTGCTCTGGCGCCGAGTTTGTCGGTCACTCTGAATCCGCCAATTAATGACACCATGAATGTTGTTACCAATTAGCGAAAAATCTATTGAAGGGCAAAATTATTGGACGACTACGACTGTCTCTTCATTGCATCAATAAGAGGAAATTCCGTCGAGTACGACGTCATAACCTTTCTCCCAGACACGTGTGTGTCAAACACCCATATACCGCGGGCCATGATAAGCGGGTGTGCGCCATAAGTGCTTGGGAGTTCATATCTACGTATGAACCGTGAGAACAGAAATTCGCATTTTGAATGCGGAATCGGCAGGGAAAAAAGTAGCAGCATATCCACGGGGTGAATGATGGAGACTGGGGTGAAGCAGCCGTCTGTTCATTCGTTCTTGCTTCCGTCCGTTCATGCGTCCGTCTGTGTGACCACTTTTGCGTGCATCTGCCCATGCGTGCGTGCGTGCGTCTGTTCGTGCGTTCGCACATCCATTTATGCGTCCGTCATGCATCTGTCTGTGTGACCGTTCGCACATATAGTCAACACTCCAAGTACCACCATCTCGCAGCTTTTCATCCTATATTCTGCATATTGACGCACCGCCATCTAGCGGATATTCCATGGACTAAACAAGAGGTGGCACAAGCACACTTTCTCGTAATATGCGCTTCGTGTCTACTTCCCACCTTTAACTACCTCGAGTTCATGGTATATACTAGTTCACTGTATTCATGGCACTGCGGCCCAACGCTCGCTAAACCTTTTAAAACCAAGGAGGTTATGCCCAGCGAGTATAACGTAGCAACGCATTCTTCTCAGATAGTGCTGATTGTACATACCAATCGCTGCTAATGGTGAATGAGAGACAGGAGAATTCGGCTTTTAGGTAACGTGCCCACTGCAACTTTTTCGTTGTTCAACAATGCACGGGAGAAATCTCCCACCAGCACCATTTTGCAAGTCAAAGCGTAAGACATGTTACGTACTACGACGAGGGACGAACGGATGCCGCTTTAAGGAGCTTCGCCCCTAAAATGCTCTCATATTAGCAAAGTGAATGACTATGAAAGAGCTTGCTCCAGAGGTTATTTTGGTAAACTGTGAACTTTTTGTGTAGATGCTCAATCATCATCACACAAATAATAGTGCATGTGCAAGGCGTTTTTCTGAAAAACAGTTGATGAATGAAACAGACACGGATAATGTGAAAAGTCTGCAAAATCAAGGAGTCAATGCTGCCCGAAAGATAACTATCAGAAGAGCCGAAAAGGAGACAAAGACCAAACACATAGTTATTAGGTTCAACCGCCACAATTACCAGAAAGGGTAATGTAGCATACTTAAGTTGTCCTGTCCGCGCACATGTCCCCAATTCGAGGAGATGCTTCAAGGGTCAAGGGTACGGACATGGTTCGCAGGCCTGTCGAAGAACGACCACTTGTGCGAAATGGGGAGACAAGAACCACCCATCAGAGGATTGTTACTCAAAAGCGACAAAATGCCCTAACTGTGATGGACCACACCCCGCGTACTCAAAATCCTGCGAGATCTTCAAGAAAGAGAAATAAATCATGCAACCTAAACTGAACAGAAATCTCACATACCCGGACGCACGCCGAAAGAACATGATGTTTTCAGCCTCGCGCTGTGCGGATGCAGGTCACCAGAAGGCAGAGCGTCATCTGGTATCTACAGGCGGCCAGTAAAGCTTTGCTGATCTGGCACTGACTTCGCTCCCTCGTAAGGCGCCATCAGGTGCTCAAAACGCCTCGGCTCTTAAAGCAAGACCCACATTAAGAACTAACACACCGCAAATGAATTCGGTTGTGGAATCCCTTGTGACGTGCCCAATCACTATGGTAACTTTACCTACGGATAAAGCACCGCCAAAAAATTAACAGATCCCACGTACAGTGAGAATCGATGATATCTGAAGCACGAATGAGAAAAGTTGACATGTCCCTTTAAAATCAGCACAACGTTACGAGTTGGAGGTAAATGACACCGTACATGACTTCCATGTCCTAATTATCATGTTTGGATGTGTCGTTTACATTTGTCATCTATTAACGTCACGTGATGCCAAACTTAGCATATGTGAAGCAAGCGAAACGACCGTGAGCACGCTATGTGCGTGATATATTGTCATGTTCTTACATGACACGCGTGTCAGGTATATAAAGTTAACACCAGTCATATATTACGTCATTCATTGACGTCAAGTACGTAACATCGAATTTGGTATATGTGGAGCTAGCAAAACGGCTGCGAGTGCGTCATGAAGGGCCCAATATACTCCCATGTAGCGATGACGCGAGCGCACGCTGGGCACAGCGGCGCTGCGTTAGCAAAACGTGAGCCCTCTATAGCCTACGGACAGGCGCGACCAGTGCGCCCTGATGGCAACTGGTGTGAAATGCGACATGCTGCATTTTGTGCCACTGCGTTACGCAAACAACACTGCATCGCCCTTTTTTGTGATGGAGGGACAGCGGACGCACTGAAACGCGCATGCATCAAAGCAATGTGGCGCGCCGCGTGCCTGCATGTGTATGGCAGGGCCGGTGTCTGGCGTGGCAAAGCTGGCGTGACGCGACGAAATAAACGCTGGCGAGTATGCGCACCGCGTCACGTCGAAATGTATTGGCACCTTGACGGTGGCATGTAGTCATGTTCTCACATGCCACGCATCTCAATATCATGCTTGCCCTAGTTGCACCTTCGTCTTCCGTTGACGTCACGTAATACCAAGTTTGACATAAGTAAAGCTAGCGAAATGGCCACGAGCACATCAACAGCGTAGCATGAAGTATATGTTTTTGCATGGAGAGACGCTCTAGGGGCTGACCAGTGCGGACGCGCGAAGATCGGCTCCTGCTTTCAAGAATGCTTTCCTGTGGTATTCACAAATTAGTCGCCGAGTTATCAGTCCCAACGTATGCCTAAGTTCTCAATAAATCAGCAGATACCACCTTTGTGCTGGTGAGTGGACTTTTAAACCGTTTTGGGGGCAATTTTACACGCCAACGCCACCGGGGGATTTAAGCCTAACAACCAAGGAGTCGCCGATGCGCCGACCCGGCGCCAACGTGACTCAACGCTCTGCGCGTTCCAGTACCTGAAACTGAGAATGTAATACCGAGTAGATGGAAATGACATCTCTCCAGTGGATCGCACGGAAGACATAGGTTGGAAGGAAGCCGAAACGAGACGCTCAAGGAACAAGCAAGCCGCGGTTAGCGCTCCTGCTGCCAAGGGTTCGACCAAGGCTGGCGTTGCGGGAGACGCTCGAGCCAGTCGTAGTAGGTATGATACCAAGCGTACAATCGTGAGAGCTGCACGCGTGCCGCCACTACCCAAGGACATCAGCAAAATTGTGCTACGACCAAGTGGAGGATTAAATATCACGAGAATTGGCACTGGAGCCGTGGCAGACGTGATAGTAGTGGCGGCCGGCATTAAAGAGGAGGAGGCCATGCAGGACAGCATCTGTTCCAACTTGCAGCAGAACATTATGATGGCAAGCACGCCGTACCAAGACAGAGCTTCAAAATACCTCAAGGTCAAGCAAATTAACATTGGAGGCAAAGTTTTCGAGGTTAGCGCGTACGCCACGGCACCCCACGATACTTGTAAAGAAGTGATTCGCGGGATACCCGTAAACGATACTCAGGACATTTTGACCCGAAAGATTGTGAACGTGAACAACCTGCTCGCGCTGCAGGCCAAGAGCATCAAAGTCACCAGGAAAATCATCATAGCGTTCGAAGGACACAACTTGACCAGATTCTTGAGATATGGACCTTCACTGTTGCAGTGCTTCCTTTACCGCAAGAACATCGATATTTGTTACGTCTATGGAAAGCTGGGACATCGCTCGGACGTCTGTCCGAACCCAGCTGAAATCATCTGCAGAGGCTGGAGATCAAGAACCCAGATAGCCTGCACCAGTGCGATCCAAGATGCAGGCTGTGCGACGGTCACCACCCCACGGCAGACAAAAAGTGCAAGAACAGGTTCTTAGTGCCATACGTCGTCAGACGCTGACGTTGGGAAAGATTGCGAGCAGCCGCAGAAGCCCGGGACGCAACAATCACATCGAGTCCAGACATCAATGACAAGCAGCTTATTCCAGCCTACGGGACCCAGAGCATCCAGACTACACAAGAACAGGAAAGGTGGCCCCACTCCAGAGGGAGGTCGTGTTCCAGAAGAGGTTCTAGACCCAAGGCCCGCTCAAACTCACGGGGGAGCTCGAGTTCTCAAGGTCACCATCAGGGTCGGGATCAGCCTGGGCGGCACCCAAATGGCCAGCTGCCTGGCATGCAGTTCGAGATCACGGCTTCACACACGGGGAGGACGCCTGCAGTTACATCGAAAGGCAGCTGGGCTGAGCGAGTGCGCAACGGCGCGGCAGAGGTGATGACAGGTAAGCTGCCAGAGTATGATAGAATCGCACAGCTAGAGCAAGAAAACGCGAGACTTAAACAATCGAATGAGAGGCTATCAGCTGAGTTAAAGGAAATAAAAATTCTTCTCACTAAGCTAACCACCGCGCAGTCTTCACAGCCAATGCCACAGCCAGTTGATGTCCCTGTGGCTGAAAACGTGGGGGACTCGAGAACCACAAAAAAAGGGCAGTCATGGCAGAACACGTGGAAGCCAACCAAACGACCATGTCAAATATATAAGAGGTCTTTGACACACTCAGCAAAGTAGTAGCCAGTCTTGGCGAGCAGATGGGTAGGCTACAGTCAAGCGCGGCGGCACTGGAAGAGCATATGACTTTGCGCCTTACAAAGGTCAAAGCATCTCTGCACAATACAGCAAAGCCTCCTCATGCACCAAACTCACCCCTTCGGCCACCAATACTAGTGGTACCAAACCTGTCGACAGGTGCAGCATCAGGCTCTGGCCACCCATGTAATAACCATGATGGCAGCGCTACGTGAAGCATTTCGTATCTGGCATCAGAACTGTAGAGGTTACCTTAAGAAGAAAGCAGCCCTACAGCTGTATAGCAGGACAGCGAAGAAAAGCCTCATATTATATTATTACAAGAGACCCTTTCACCGCAAGCAACGTTGCCTAGATTTCGGCCTGTATTAGGGGATACTGAAGGGAGGGACGTCTGCACCTTCGTATGCAGCAAACTAATGCACGTAACCCACGACCTCGAGATAGAAGCAGGCCGGTTGGAACAAGTCATGATAGAGATCGTGCCAGGTACCAGCAACCATCAGAGCATTTTCATTCCTAATATATACAGCAGTTCAAAGGAACCAAAAAATTACAGCATATCCACGGAGTGAATGATAGAGAGTGGGGCGAAGCATTCGTCCGTCCATGCGTTCGTCTGCGTGAGCGCCCATGCGTCTGTTCGTGCGCTCATCCCTGTGTTCGTTCGTGCATCCACCCTTGCGTCCGTTCATGCGTCCATCCTTGCATCTGTCTGTGTGTCCGTTTGTCCATCTATTAAACACTCCAAGTCCCACCATCTCGCATATTTTTATCACATATTTCCAATATAGAAGCACCGCCATTCAGTTGACATTCCAAGGACTAAACGAGAGGTGGCACATGCACGATTTCTTACGGCTTGCACTTCGGGTCTACTTTCCACCTTCAACCACCTTGAGTTCATGGTATATACTAGTTCACTGTATTCATGGCACTGCGGCCCAATGCTCGCAAAACCTTTCTATAACCAAGGAGGTTACGTCCAGCGAGTATAACGTAGCAACCTTTCCTGTCAGATAGTTTCAATGTACATGCCAGTGGCTGCTAATGTGACATGAGAGATAGGAGGATTCAGCTTTTGATTTCTTACGGCTGGCGCTTCGTATCTCCTTCCCCCCTTTAACCACCTCAAATTCATTCATGGTATATACTAGTTCATTGTATTTATGGCCCTGCGGCTCAATGCTCGCTAAACCTTTCTAAAACTAAAGAGGTTACACCCAGCGAGTATAATGTAGCAAACTTTTCTTGTCCGATAGTGCTCAATGTACATGCCAATGGCTGCTAATGTGGATTGCAGCGTGCGCGTTGACTAAAAGCCGAATGCTCCTGTCTCTTATTCCCCATTAGCATCCGTTGGCATGTACATTGAGCACTATTTTTATTGTTAAACAATGCACAGAAGAAATCTCTCACAAGCACCACCTTGGACGTGAAATGTTATACCTATTTCGGGGAAATGCCACTGGTGGTTACGTAGTACGAGGGACGCACAAGCCACGCCACAAGAAGCTTCGCCCCTAGAAGCAAGGGTTCAAGACGGTTCCAAAAAAAGCTGTTAATATTACCGGGGAATGTCCACTCGTCATACCAGGTGATTTCAACGCCCCTCATCATATTTAGGGGTTACAAGTACAGCACTGGGAAAGGAAATCGACTTTGGCAAAGTGACAGTGAACTTGATCTCACCCTAACCACAGACCCCAGCCTACCAACAAGGCATGGTACATCTTGCTGCAGGGATTCCGCCCTGTACCTTACATTTGTAAGGAACATCAAGAAGGCCCAGTGGTTGAACCTTGCTGTACACCTAGGGAGTGACCACTGCATTCTCGCCACTACCTTCTCCTTGGAGCGTAAAAAGCATAGAGAATTTCACTTCACAGTCTGGAATAAGTTCATGAAGATAAGGATGGAAAGGGAACAAGATGGCCACAGACAAAGCTTGGAGCAGTGGGTCAAACAGATTAAAGATGACATCACATTCCGTCTCCTCCACCATTACCATAGATTTTCCGGTTGAAAGAATGAATAGCCGGCTCGCTCATCCTCTTGAGGCAAAGCAAGCACTACTGAACCGTTGGAAGGGTCAGCGCCTGAACCGAAGACTGAGGAAGAAGATAGCTGAGGTAAACAGATCAGTCGAGGAACATTGTCGCGCAATATCCAGGCAGCAATGAGACGAAATCTGCAAGTCCGTCGATGGTCAGATGCGCAATGGCAAGACATGAAATATGTTAAAGCATCTCCTCAACAAAAACACCACCAAAACAAATCAAAAGCATGTTGTCGCTCGAATTTTGCTTAAAGAGATAGTGCGCACTACAGAACAGCACGTTGTGCAGCGGCTCGTGCATAAGTAACTCCCAATCAAAAGACGATTGGCACCACCAAGTAGACAGTACCAGGGCAAGCCCAATCCAGGTCTCTAGGGCAACTTTAACATCGAGGAGATCAGAAGAGCCTCGCATGATCTCAACGGCAGGTCGGCCCCTGGCCTGGACGGTATATCAAACAAGGCCCTTCGTAGCCTTGATGACGATTCAATTGAAACCCTGAAGGATATAATCAATGCAGCATGGAAAGAAGGCAGGGTGCCAGGGCAGTGGAAACTGGCCAGGACGATCCTTATTCCTAAGCCAGGAAAGCCCCCTAACTTGGACAGCATGAGGCCATTATCTTTGACATCATGTATCGGCAAGGTTGCAGAACATGCCATACTTCACAGGATAAACAAGTACTTGGAAGATAAAGACATATATATATACACAATATGGTTGGATTCAGGGCAGGGCTATCCACACAAGATGCATTGAACCTTATCAAACACCAGGTCATCGACAACAAAACGAAAGACGTGAGAGCCATTCTGTGCCTAGATCTAGAAAAAGCGTTTGACAACATCCACCACTCATTCACCCTCGAAGCAACTTCCAAGCTTGATCTGGGGAAAGCCTTCTATGACTATGTATGGTCCTTTCTTACTGATCGGAAAGCCGTGATGAAGATTGCAGATATCGAGACCGCAGCAATCGAACTAGAAGCAAGGGGCACGCCGCAAGGGGCAATGATTTCATCAATGCTGTTCAACATTGCCATGATTGGACTGTCAAAGAAATTATCGAGCATTGAAGGATTGAAGCACAGCGTCTACGAAGATCGCGAAGCGTCTACGCAGATGACATTACCATCTGGTGCACAGGTAAAAGCGAGGGGCAGATTGAGAGCGCCCTGCAAGAGGCGATTGACACCATAGAAGAGTACTTTCGTCTTTCTGGGCTCAAGTGCTCCTCGAGTAAGTCAGAACTTTTACTGTATCGGACTGCACGCCGGGGACCGAAGCCCAGGGGATGGAAGCCATTAAACCAGATACACATCCACCTCCGTACAAATCAAGGGAATGCCGTCCAGAAGGTCGACTTCATCAAAGTCCTGGGCATGCTGATAGAGCCTACCGGCGCCAACAGCAGACCTATAGCCAAGTTAACTTGGAAAACAGACAGTGCGGTGCACCTCATACAGAGAGTGGCCAACAAAAAAAATGGGATCAAGGAAGACAACCTCATCAGGTTGATGCATTTGCTTTAAGCCACTTCACGTACGAGGCAGCAATGCACAACTGGTCAAGAGCAGAGTCCGAGACACTGAATGTGCTCCTCAGGAAAGTTATCAAGAAGGTCCTGGGCCTACCCATACATACCAGCACCCAGCGTCTGCTTGAGCTTGGCATTCACAACACGCTCGAAGAATAAGCAGAAGCCCAAGAAAGAGCGCAGTTTACAAGGTTATCTACAACAAAGTCGGGGAGATTGATTTTGCAGGAGCTGGGCCAACACCTAATGGCAATCAGACACAATTACAATAATATCCCCGACAACATCAGAGAGAATATCACGGTGTCTCTTATACCAAGAAACATGCATCCAGAAGACAACGTCGGAATAAGAGTAGCGAGGGCCAGGACTATACTTCGTCAAGTCTCAAACGAGGAATGAGGGGTCGTATTTGTTGACGCGGCTTCCTACGCCAATAGGAAAGCTTTTGTGGCAGCGGTGGTTGATGGGGCTGGCCATGTCGTTAACTCAGTGAAAGTCAGGAAGAAAGACCCAATCATTGCCGAACAGGTGGCCATCGCATTAGCACTCAAGATGGGTAACATTGAAGTCGTCTACAGTGATTCCATGGCAGCACTACGGGCGTTCGTCAAGGGGACGGTCTCTGAACAAATGCTGAGAATACTGCAAGGCAAAAACATAACGCATCATCTTTTGAGTTGGTTCCCAGCTAACCTTCGGCAAATCTATGATTCCCATCCCAAACTCAATGAAGCAGCACACGAGGCGGCGCGAGAACTCTCCAACCGCGCCTCCCCAGGGAGGCGTTCAACCGGTGAAGGGGATAACCGGGAAATTCTTACAACATAAAACGAGCTCACTAAACATTTCTACCAGTCTAGAAGGATTTTCCCTCCACCTGACAAAAATCTAACCCGGCCCCAAGCACTTACATTAAGGCTTTTGCAACCAAACGCGGATGTACCCTACTTTGAAAATGTTACACATCATGTACCCTGACCTATACCCATGTAATCTTTGTCCACATTGTGGGGAAATAGCTTCATTAGAACACATGCTCTGGCAGTGCACCGAATTCGCTCATATATCGAACATCACCTGTGCCAGATGGAAGGCGGAAATCCGCAGCTCATCCTTGGCAGATCAGCTCTGGGCTGTCCACCAAGCCCGCGAGGCGGCTGAGGAGATTGGCATCTCAGTCCCCACGAGGGATCTGCCCGCAACACAGTGGTCTGTGTTTTGGAGGGCCAAATAAAAGTTTATCCAATCTAATTCAATATGTTTTTGCATGACACGCATCACATGTGTATCATGTTTGCACCACTATCATACCTTCGTCATCCATTCACGTTCCATATAGCAAATTATTATAATTCAAGCCATCGAAACGGCCGCGAGCGTTTCATGAGCGCGACATGTTGTCTTATTGTTACATGACATGCATCTCATTATTATCACATTTGCACCAGTCACATACCTTCGTCATCCATTCACGTACCGTAATACCAAATTTGGTATATGTGAAGCTAGCGAAATGCCCGCGAGTGAATCAGGAGCTGCGAGGCGATCATGAGCCATTTTGTTACATGACAGGCATGTCATGATTTTTCTGTTAGGGTCTGTCGCTTCTATTCACCATGCAATCATGTCATACTATGTCAGTTTTGCAACATGCCATGCGAACGAAACCACCGCAAGAGCTGCAGGACCATGAAATATAATTCATCAGATTCATGACTTTCATGTCATAATTTTCGCGTTATGACTAGTCAAATCTGTTTTTCATACAGTCATGTAATGCCATACGAAATTTGGTATCGATACCATTATCGAGACGGTCAGGAGAGCTAAAAGTCTTAGGCGGCTAGATAGATAGATAGCTAGATAGATAGATAGATAGATAGATAGATAGATAGATAGATAGATAGATAGATAGATAGATAGATATATAGATAGATATGCTCAAAGTCGCCGAAGTTCACTATAAAGTGCTTCGTATTTGAAACATTAGTCTTCTAACGCTAGGTTCTCACACCCGAAACGCACGTATGAACGCTGCACAATGAATACGCATTGCTTCATGATTTCCTTCGGGGAGCAAGGGTCAATTCTTGCACTGCTCTGTCTAACTGACATTATCATTTGATAACGCCAACTTGTGGTTTCATGAAACAGACCGACAAAAGGATTAAAGCCCAGTGAGACTCACTACAAATATAATTTTCTATTAGGACTCACTTGGACTGAGACGAAACAAATTTTTCTCTGAATGGACTCACACAGACGAAAAACAACCAACATGCTACTGAACCGGACTGACGAACCAGTCAACATATGAATTCCTTAGCATAAATTCAGCTTTTACGGCAAAATATCAATTATATGGACAGTTTCATTTAGTTTATGCCTTCACCGCGGCCACGGCCATCATGCACTGTGTATGTATACTTATATATGTAATATATATATATATATGTGTGTGTGTGTATGTATTATATATATATATATATATTTGTGTGTGTAAGTCTGTGTGTGTGGGAAAACTAACAAAAATGGCGAATCGCACGTCCAGTGGTGATCCATATTACAGGAAGCACGAATCAGAAATGTGGATATATCACTCTAAAATCAGCTCAACGTTACTACGTGGAGGTAAATGATGCCGTTAATGACTTCCCTGTGATGATTATCATGTTTAGAGGTGTCGTTTACCTTTGTCATCTATTCACAACACGTGACATCAAATTTAGTATATGTCGAGCTCCAGAAACGATGGCGAGCACGCTATGTGCGTGGTGTGTTGTCATGTTCTTACATGACAGTCGTGTCAGAGCTATCATGTTTGCACCAACATACACTTCGTAATTCATGGAGGTCACGTAACACCAAATTTAGTATATATGGAGCTAGCAAAACAACCGCGACCGCATCATGAAGGGCCCACTATACTCTAATGTAGCGTTGACGCGTGCGCACACTGGGCACAGTAACGCTACGTTACCATAACGCGAGCGCTCTAGAGTCTGGCGCCAGGCGTGACCAGCGTCCATCAGCGCGGCCAGACGGCAACCGGCACGAAATGGGACATGCTTTGTTTCGCGCCGAGGAGGAGGAAAAAATTGCCCGCAGCTTCCCTCGGGAGAACACTGAGGAGGATGCGGAGCATATAATTGGTTAACGGGGTGTTAAAGTGCGACTTACTTGGGTCGATGGCTGAATTGGTTAACGTGGTTGTGAAATGGGGTGTTAAATTGCGACTTACTTGGGTCAATGGCTAAATTGGTTAACGTGGTTGTAGGAGGGGGTGTTAAATGAGTGAACACGTACACACGTATGCGAAAGGGCGGCGCTGGTCGAAGGGACGTCGATCATTGTGTTTGGGGATTCGTTGGAATCCATTTCACCGCGACCTTGGACGTCGACGCGCCGTACAAACCAACCGACGAGTGGCAACTGAGCGAGCGAGCGCCGACCTTGAGTATATATACAGCGCGACGGCGCATGCACTGTCAGCTGTTGAATGTTCTCGAAGCGCGACGGCGCATGCGCGTCCACTGGAGAATCAGGAGAATTGTAGATGTCGAACGCGGTGTGTAGAGGAGGAAGGGTGCACAGATGGTGGAGGAGTGAAGCGCGCGCGGTGTGTAGAGGAGGAAGGGATGCACAGATGGTGGAAGAAGGAGGAGGAAGCTTGCGGACGGCGCCGCACTACAAGCCTCGAGTATTAGATGCTCCGCATCTAAAACTTTATTAGACCAAGGGATTTGGGCACTTACGTCCCAGGGTCCCCGCACGACCCCACTGCGCTATGCGTTCATGAGTTCATGCAGTTCCATGACGTGGGCGGCCTGGTGAGTGGCGATTTTTTGCTTGGCCGGGTCCGTCGAGCACAGTAAGGTCTCCCATTCTTCCCATGTGGTCAGTGGCTCCGAGCCCCGCGGGGGAGGGTCCGCCGGGCATTCCATGAGAATGTGGGTAAGGGTAGCGTGGGGGTGAGTGCATTGAACACAGGACGGGGCGTACGCTCCCGGGTAAATCCGGGAAAGAAAATAGGGGGAGGGAAGGGTGCGGGTCTGAAGGCGATGCCATAATATTTGGTGAAAATTTTTGAGGGATCGGTGGGGTGTATTTGGTGAAAATTTTTGAGGGATTCGCGCCGATGCATTACGCAGACAACACTGCGTCTCCCTCTTTTCATAACGGAGGGACGCCAGACGCTCTTAAAACGCGCATGCGTCAAAGCAACGCAGCGCGGCGCGCGCCTTCGAGTATATGGCAGGACCAGCGCCTGGCATGGCAACGCTGGCGTTAAGCGACATAATGAACGCCAGCGAGCACGCGCACCACGTCACGTCGAAATGTATTGGCGTGTAGACTGTGGCACGTAGTCATGCTCTCACATGACACGCATCTCATGATTATCGTATTTGCACAAGTCATATACCTTCGTCGCCGAATTCGGCATACGTGAAGCTATCGAAATGACCGCGAGTGCATCATGAGCGTGGTATGTAGTCTTGTTGTTACATGACACGCTACTCATGATTATTATGTTTGCACCAGTGAGATACCTTTGTCATCTATTCACGTACTGTAATATCAAATTTGGTATATGTGACGCTAGCGAAACGGCCGCCAGCGCATCATGAACGTGGCACGTAGTCATGTTGTTGCACGACACGCGTCATGATTTTCAAGTTAGAGTCTGTTCGCTTGTGTTCGCAGTGCAATTATGCCGTATCATACTAGTTTTGCAACATGCTTCTGAATGAGACCACCGCAAGAGCTGCAGGATCATGAAATATAAATCATTTCATTCATGACCTACAGGTCACCATTTTCATGTTATGACTAATCAAATATGTTTTTCATACAGTGATGTTATGCCATACCAAGTTTCGTATCGATGCCATTGTCGAAACGGCCAGGAAAGCTGAACGTCGTAGGCGGATAGATAGATAGATAGATAGATACATAGATAGATAATAGATAGATAGATAGATAGATAGATAGATAGATAGATAGATAGATAGATACACTCAAAGTCGCCGAAGTTCGCTAAGAAATGCTTCGGATATAAAAAAAACCGGCTCCCTAGTGTAGGAGATATATTAGGACTTGCTGCAGAGGCAAACGAAACCGGAAAAGCTATAAAATTCTGCTGAATTCCAAGCCTTGTCGGTTTGAAATGAAATAAAAGGGCAGATAGTAGTGCAAACATAGCAACAAAATTGCCCATAAAAAACCTAGAAATTCTTTCTACCGACTGTGTAGCAGCATTTTGGCGATCACTCAACAATGGCAACTAAAGTGGGATAAAAATCCAACAAACAAACTCCATTTTATCAAATCAACCATCGGAGAATGGAAGTCATGCAGACACCAAGGGCGTTTCATAGAAATAGTTCTGTGCAAACTACGAATCAGGCATACGCACCTGACCCATAGTTACCTTCTGCGTAAGGAGCAGCTACCAACTTGCGAGAGGTGTGGAAAAATCTCTTTCAACCTCTATACTTATGAATAAACACCGTTTTGTCCAGCTTTTTAGGGGCGAAGCTTCTTATAGCAGCACCCATTCGTCCCTCGCAGTCGTAGGGTGTAACCAGTTTTAAGCTTTGACCTCCAAGGTGGTGCCGGTGAGAGATTTCTCCTGTGCGTTGTTGAAAAATAAAAAAAATCGCAGCGTGCGCGTTAACTAAAAGCCGAATTCTTCTGTCTCTCATTCCCTATTAGCAGCCATTGGCATGCTCCAGTACGAAACGTTAGCAGAAGTGTTAAAAGCCGACTTCTGCTGTCTCTCATTCCCTGTAGCACCATTATTTTTTACCTCAAAGGTAGTGCCTGGTAATATTTTTCCTGTGCGTGATTAAACAACAGAAAATTTTTGTTCAAAACGCCGTTGATTGATGAAATAAACCGACGAAAGGCACCAGATGTTTTCTGAAACAAAACAAAAAGACACCAGGTGTTTCTAGAGCAAAACAAAAAAAGACGCCAGCTTCTTATCGAAAGACGCCAGGTGTTCTCTAAAGCAATGGTTTTATAATGAAAACCATATTCATACAGGTTTGTAAATTCCAATGCTCGTTGCCGTCGGTGTGTGCTCGTATGGATAAGGATGCCGAAAGGCGGCCGCACAGGGCAGCGGCGGTGCGTGCTCGCAGACCCTGAAGTGAGAGCACGCGAGACAAAAGCGCGCCGGGTAGCTGCGCGACTTCGCCGCCAAGATCCTGCTGTACGGGAACAAGAAGCCACATCAGCAAGGCAGCGTCGGCAAGATCCCGCCATTAGTGACCAAGAAGCGGCAGCGGCAGGTCAGCGTCGGCAAGATCCTTACGTACGGGAACGAGAGGCTACATCAGCAAGGCAGCGTCGGCACCATCCTGCTGTACGGGAACAAGAAGCCACATCAGCAAGGCAGCGTCGGCAAGATCGCGCCGTATGTGAACAAGAAGCTGCAGTGGCACGTCAGCGTCGGCAAGATGCAGCTGTACGGGAACAAGAAGCCACGTCAACAAGGCAGCGTCAACAAGATCCCGCCATACGTGAACAAGAAGCTGCAGTGGCACGTCAGCGTCGGCAAGATCCTTCCGTACTGGAACGAGAGGCCGATGCAGCACGTCAACTTCGCGAAGCAAATCTTTAAAACGTTCGACAATAGGAAGCAGCGAGGAAGCGCGCATTACGCCAGGCGAATTAACAAAGAAAATTTCACTGTATTACTTCCGGAAGCTTCACCCCACATCATCATCATTCACCTCGTGAATCTGCCGTAAATTTCGGCAAAAACCCTACAATTAAACTCAAGAATGTCAACACAATACTAAAAGCTCTAAATGTCCCGAAACTACTCTGACTTTTAATACCAAAAATATTAGGACCTGTATTTATTATATCCCTTGTACAAAAAAATTACCTTGACTTTGGCGCAATATAGCCATATTTGCTTTTGCGACACAAAACCTGACACAACACAAACACACACACACAAATACGTGACAGGAGAGTTGTTGAGTGTGATTGTATATCTTGTTATATACACAATGTTCATTATTTACACATCGGTGCTATATAACCAGATATTTACATACTGATGCAGTGTATTTATTTTGTTCAAGAGCTTATTTAAAGATTACATAAGCTCGGAGGAACATTTTAATTTGGTTTAATGGCTTTGTGATCCGTAAGTACCAAGCCAGAGGATGTTGAATCGTAGGACGTAGTGAAAAGTTTGAGAAGGGTCCTAATGGCTAACCCGCGCCGCAGCCGCATTGCGAGCTCTCTGCGCCGCCACCTTGCCTTCTGCGGCGTTTATAGTGGGCAGTGGTAGCGACGTGCACTGAGTGATGTCCAGCGAAAGAGAAGGGAAGCGCGCCGAGAGAGAGCGCCATATATAGGTGCCGCCACCTAGCGGTCTCCTACCAAACTAGAGCACGTGCCGAAAGTGGAGCAAGTGTCCCCTTAGCAGCGGCGCGCCATCTAGTCCGCGCCCTTAAAACGAAAAGCACAGCTGAGCCTGTAGCGGCAGCAATGAACGCTAGTGTACACATTACTGCAACGATGAGAGACCCCCACCCCCCTCCCAGCAGGAGAAGCAAGCTTCTAAAACGCGTACATCGTCAACCCTTACCCAACGAATGCAAAGGATACATCTCTTGTTGCCGGCAAGAAGTTAACTTAAGCATTCTGCATGGCAAGCACGTATTCTACAACAGAGCTTTTCTATGTGTAGGAACTGTTTAGAAAAATACACTACGCCGGGGTGTTGTTGGGCAAACGTGCATTTTGGTTGTGGTTGTTGTGCTGCCTACCTAATTTTAAAATCATTAAATATGTACTGCACTAGTACATGTGCAACGTCAAAGTCACGTTAATTGAATTTAGGCCCCCTCCACACAGTTTCTTATACTTATCACTATTCAAAGCTACCATCCTTGCAAACACAAGTGTTACATTCCAACTTGACACTTCTGGGGTAGGTTATACTGAGGTTGCTCTTGACATTGTTACGTAACTATAAACACATGGCTGTATAAAATTTGTTTTAACAAATATTCCAGTCGTAAAAATGTTTAGCTACGTCAATGACGTGTTTAGCTACGTCATTTTGACGCATTTCGCTCGATGAAAAAAAAAAACATCACAGTCACCTGCTTTTCGCATTCTCCGCAACACTTCGTCTCTCATAATTCACAGAATCTGCCGAATTTTAGGGGCGAAGCTCCTTTTTGCGGCCCCCGTTCGTCCCTCGTAGTCGTAGTCATAGTCGTAGTGCGTAACTAGTCTTACATAATGACCTCCAACGTGGTGTCAGTGAGAGATTATTCTGTGCGTTGTTGAACATTGAAAGACAGTGCTCAATGTACATGCCAATGGCTGCTTAGGGGGATGAGAGACAGGAGAATTCGAGTTTTAGTTAACGCGCACGCTGCAAATTTTTTATTGTTCAACAACGCACAGAAAAGAAGAAAGGGTTGCTATGTTATACTCGCTGGGCGTAACAACCTAGGTTTTAGAAAGGTTTAGTGAGCGTTGGGTCGCAGTGCCACGAATACAGTAAACTAGTATATATCATGAACTCGAGGTGGTTAAAGGTGGGAAGTAGGCCCGAAGCGCAAGCCGTAAGAAAGTGTGCG
The DNA here is from genome assembly GCA_013436015.1 of Rhipicephalus annulatus. Lineage (NCBI taxonomy): Eukaryota > Metazoa > Arthropoda > Arachnida > Ixodida > Ixodidae > Rhipicephalus > Rhipicephalus annulatus. Next base: position 105,760 of record WOVY01005861.1, on the reverse strand, counting down.
TGTGCCACCTCTCGTTTAGTCCTTAAAATCTCCGCTGAATGGCGGTGCTTCTATATGGGGTATATATGATGAATATATCTGAGGTGGTGGTACTTGGAGCATTCAATAGATGGGCGAACGGACACACAGACTGATGCATTGAAGGAAGCACGGATGGCTGTACAGACGAAAGGACGCATGAACGGACGCAGAAGCGGATGCATGGGCGAAAGCAGGGACGGACGCACACACAAACGTGCGGACGCACGAACAGACCGACGCAGGGACGGGCGGATGGACCCACGGGAGGCAACACAGACGCACGCATTGATGAACGGAAGCAACAACGAATGGACGGATGGATGCTTCGCCCCACTATTCATAATTCACTCCGTGAATATGCTGCATTGTTTTACACTGTGCATAGACTTAAAATTCTTGGCACTGGAGGGAAAGTTGCGGATGCGGAGCTTCTGCGCTTTAAGCACTACGCGAAGTAGTCCGTTCTGGCACGCGTCTCCTAACGCTTGAAAAGTGACGGGCGCGCATTATCAGTGTTACATGCAGACGCAGACGCCGCTTAGCGTTTTAGGCGCACATAAAAAGGTGGGACTTATTTAGGCGTTCAAAAATGCGAAGTGACAAGAGTTAAGTAAACGAAATACGTATATCTTAATAGTAAGAGCACCGTCCTGTCTCAAATAGCTACAGGTAGAAAATAAAGTGGGAACATTTATATTTTACTTTGAAAGTATTGGAGATACTTTAGAACTACTTCCACTGGTGGTAGGATGTGCACCATTCGGCTATGTAGCCTTCCCTTCGGTGCCAACAAGCACTGTCACTGAGTATAATATACGCGTATTTGTTTCTTATTGTTAACCAGCTCTGATATCTCTGTAGTATGAACAGTAGACTGCTGTCTCAGAGGAGTACCGCTTGCGTAAACATAAACAGACACTAATATGTGGTGATTCAAATGTGGTGTCATGCTATGCAAAAATAGACACTCTCCGAATTGGGGCCCGAAATGTTTTCGCCCCAAAGGGGTGCTTTGGACACTCCTCCTGTTATAAACCAAAATAGTCTTTAACGAGAGCCATCGGTTCTGTGGGTATTGTCTTTTTAGTTTGATGCAGATCCTTTGGGGAAGGCTTTAAAGTTTTTGCTCGATTCTGCTGTAAATGTGGGACCTTTTTTGGCCAAATAGACTGAAGTAAATTATATATTATGCTCTAAGTCACATCTGCACTTGAATTTATTGATCTGGGAGTCTACGACACAAACATATATGAGAAAACAAGAAGTTTTTCTAAAAACAGCTGTTGGCGCTCTCGAAATAATCTCTCACTGATGTAACATTTCACTGATAGTAATGCACTGATGGTACATTTTAAATAAAAGTAAGCCTAAACTACTTTCACCAAGTCTACTTAGATAAAGAAGCACTCACATTATATATGTTCAGGCAAATTAAATAAAATTGAAGACATTCTGAGTCCCGCTATCTTCCATTGACGACAAACCGCAACCTAAGTGTCGTCAACTATAAACGACATAAAGCCGGAAGAATTTATTCAACGCAGTCTTTGATATACCACTTCCTTCGTTCTGAAATGCAAAAAAAAAACGTTAAATATAATAAATGAATCACCTTCTTTTAGAGAGTATCAAAACTATATCTGCAAATGTCGGTGTGTCGCACATTGTGTTTTTGTATGTTGTTTTTGTCACAGCGGGTGCGAGCTGAATAACATAAGGTATTGTTCCTTAGCTTATTTTGTCACTGATGTTATCTACTTTAATGACTTTACTGATGTTTATTACGTTAGGTACTTGATCAAGTGTTTAGTATCTGCATTAGCTGTTGGTTTTTGCTTTTTGAAGTTGTATTTTTGCTGAGCACTGCATTGGCCGGGATGATGACCTCAATCAGGCGAAAGTTCATGCCTTTGGCCCTCATGCCGACTGCATTTTAGTGAGAAAATCATAAGGTTTATTTATTTATTTATTTATTTATTTATTTATTTATTTATTTATTTATTATTTATTAGTATACCTTCAAGGCCCAGAGAGTGTTACAGAGACGGTGGGCACAATATAAACGCAGCAAAAAGTGATCATGACAGCAGTGAAGAATATAAAGCAGATCACAATAGTGAAAAAACACATAAAAAGACAAGAGCAGGCAAGGAACCGTCACCTGCAGTCTCACTATGAACTGTTTTGAAGCTGCTGACAAAAACAGACCTTGGTTCTTATGGCAGCAATGCAGGGGGGAAGGCGATAACAGTCTCTGCTTGCCTTTAAAAAAATGCAGAAAGTTGTTGGTGCAGCAGAAAGGCATGGCTACTTGTGTGGTCAACACGGAATGAGAAATATGCAGATTCCAAGATTAATTCCTTTGTGAGTACTTGATTATGAAAGAAAATTTTGTAAAAGAGAGACAGACGAAAGATTGTTCTTCCAGTGGCAAGATCAGGAAGTTGTAGAGTAGACTTCATTAAGATCACGCGGGTAGAACGAGCGTAGTAATTAGGAATAAAGCGAGCTGAGCGGTCTTGGACAGCTTCTAATGATTCAATGAACGCTAACTTAGCTGGGTCCAGTGTAGCAGACGTGTACTCTTGTTTTGGTCGGACTTATGTTTGGTAGAGTTTTATTTAAGGTGTGGTGGTACTTCGTGGAGGTTTTTGCGTTAGTAACCAAAAGAATGGTTAGCGTTGTTAGTACTGTATGTAATGTGAGAATGACATGACAGATTGTTTGTATAGAAACACTAAGGTATTTGTGGCTATAAAGCTGCTCTAACTAAGTTACAAATATTGTGTAGTTGAGAAGTTTTGGAGTGATAGAGCAACGTGTGATTGTCGATCATGCTTTTACACCTATTCTTATTAAGATCTAATAACCACATATTGTACCAATAGAGACGCTGTTATGATCACCTTCAAGAAGTAATGTGTCGTCTTCGTTAGTTATTGTCAGGTCTTCGTTAGGTTGCAGACGCAGACGTCTACAACCAGTTTTATGGTTGATATAGTATTACTTGCTAGATTATTGATGTAAAAAAAGTAAAAGACTGAAAACGGAAGGTTGCTGTACGCCAGATATAACTACACAGGTATTAGAATGTGGGAGGTAAAAATAACTGTGAGAAACGCCACGTCGAACGTTCAACACAGTCCTGCTTGGGCCTCACGCACGTGCAGTAGACTCGGTGCTACTTCTTTCAGAGAACAAAAAATTGGAACTCCTGTACGAAAGCTCCCATTATTCAAGGGGGTCTACCATACCAAAACTGAAGTATGTTAATGAAGACCACTGTTCGAGTAGAATACGAAGTTTTCTACATTCTGTGGTTGTTAATGTGCACCTCTATTTATATACACGGGCTTGAAGATGTTAAGCCACCTTCCAATATGCATTCCCTGCAGCCGGGATTCGCCCTGGACCCCTTCGAGTCAGCAGTCGATTACTACAGCGGGTACATTCACGTCATGTCAACAGCGTAACGCAGCAGCCTTATCAGGATTCCAAGTTACTGTTCGAACTAGCATGAACGTCTCTTCATATCCGTCCCGGGCTATCACTCGGTGTGTGTCACTTCAAGGGTGAGCTTTTCCACCCACTGAGAATGCAGCTCTGCGATTAGTCATCAGTGGACAAGTCAAACCACACGCTTTAGAGGTACTCGCCAATTAAATGCATTGTCAATATTATCCTAATGACAAGTCTGGATCTACCTTTCCTTGTTAGCAGGCTAGCGTGAGGGCCGTCATAGCATCATATCAGTAAACAGGCTGTCAAGACCCTAATTTGCTACAGCCTCACAATTTTCGCATTAGGGCATTCTGTTTGCAAGGAAACGTGTCTGTATTGTCACACACAATGTCCTTTACATCCCAAAGCACATCGGTAAGCATTTAAAAAAAATGCGTTTGCTTTAGCCAACCATTTTTATTGATATGTTGAAGAACATGGGAAGGTTGGCTACGTTAAAGCCGGCTGTCCGAACATCATAACAGTAATGTACAATATGAACGAGCAAAAAAGCAAAATACCAATAAAACAAAAAAAACAATTAATCAGAGTCAATATGTACAATACTATATGCTGCTGAGCGCAATGCATGCTTGTGAACCAGTAAAAATAGTTTATGACCGGCTCTTACTAGGGCTTCTCTTTTTAACCTACAGTTTAATTATGCAGGCTGTTCCACACTAGTTTAAATATCACGCCTTGCGTAATCGAACCTCCGACCATACAAACAAGAAGGATTCTAGCTTTTCGCTGGAATGGAACCTTAGCAATACTTTGCTGAATGAAACTTGATTTTTATAATAATAATAATAATATTATTAATAATAATAATAATGGAAAGATTATTATTTTTATAAATTTTATTATCATAATTATTAGTGTTATTATTGACGTAATAATAACATTTATTGAAAGGTCGGATTTAACGTTCGAAAACCGCAAATTATGTTGAATACCAGTGCACTCTGATGCAGTTGAAAGGGCTATACCTTCTGAGCGTATTCGTTCTGACGATAACCTAAATATGCTGATGCGATTTCCATCAACTCAAACAGCCCAATATAGCTTTAAATTTAACACATAAGTACGTCATTAAAAATAAACTGGGCTCTTTTTATTATAACATTTGGCAAATAAACATAAATTGAGACCCTATGTGCACTTAAGCTGCACAGGAACTATTGTATTAGTGTATATAAAAATTCCTAGAAAACCCGGTTGTTTTCGTGAAAGGTAAAGTCTTCCACCTTCTTCCGGTTTCAAGTCATGTATAGTCATTACATGTCATGTGTTGCCTCACTTCGGTGGTACTATTATGCCTGCGTGTCGAGAGTGAACGTCCGTGCCTCTGGAAAAGGCAATCTGTGTCAAGGCCAGTCCGCCTGACGCGAACAACTGAACGGCGTCAACAGGCGACGGCGCCTCTCTGGCGCCCAAGTGCAGTGAGTCAGCGCACGTGCAAGCGAGCCCGTCGAGTAAACAACCGGCGTATTCCTGTCTGGCGGGTCTGACGCAATGCTTGCGACGTCACTCGTCCTTGGGTGCAGCCACCTGCAGCGCAGCCTCTCCAGATTCGTTGAGAAAGAATGACGCGGCCCAGCGGCGACCCCCATCGGAGGAGTCTGCCCTGACGACCAGCGGCGCTTCTGGTTGGACATTTGAGTTGAACCCGGTGCATATAAAAGAAGCTCTGCGGCGCGTCGCGATGGGCGGTCCTAGGTGAAAGCTGACATGTGTGTCAGAGCGGACCCGTTTGAGAGCCGACCTATGTGTTAGAGAGGAGAGCTCGGCTCTTCGAGTCTCTGTCGGCCCCAGTGCCGAATTTGTAACGCCTCTGTATATATGCTGTACATAAACCTTGTTTAACTCACCGTCGTCTCGTCCGCTCGTTTATCAGCTCTGCGCAGAAGCTGTCGCGAGCTGAGAAATCTACGCTACCAAACGGTTGGTGACCTTCCCTGCGGAGTTCGAAGCAGTGGTGCCTTCGGGACCGTGTTGGCGTCGCCGTCTTTCGAAACAGTGATTGCAGCGGTGAGATTTCGAAGCGCCCTTCGTAACGTCGTCGGAGGCGCGCTTCGCAACAGTGGTTGGCAGCTGCGGGATCGGCCGGCGTCAGCGACATCGATGCGGTGAGTGCCTGATGTTTTCCCCTCAGTTCACCAGACTACTCTAGCTCAGGTTGTAGTAGTTTAGAGAAGGGCTGTGTGAAGCATTGAAGTGAGCTTTGATCGTTCCAAGCCAAGTCGAAGCGCTTTGAAACCAAAGTTATAGCGGAGGGGGTAAACACGGGAGTGTGAAAAGTTGCTTGCGCGTCTTGCTAGTAGGCTTATAGTGGGTACGGCAAGTAGATTCTTAACAGGGGCAAACAGCAAGAGGCTAGTGTGAACGATGGAGAACAATAAAGTGAAGGAACTCATCGAAATTTGTGAGGAACTCGGCATTACTTTGGGCCGTGCGAAACGAAAGCAAGCGATCCTTGAGATCATAAAGCATGAGGGAGTGTCGGCTGAGGAAGTCGATGAGGCCTGGATGGATATTTAGGCACGCCGCGAGGAGGCTGAAAGGCGAGAAGCTCGCGAACGTGAGGAGGCTGAAAGGCGAGAAGCTCGTGAAGAAGCTGAAAGGCGCGAAGCTCGCGAAAGAGCTGAAAGGCGCGAAGCTCGCCAACGTGAAAAAGCTGAAAGGCGCGAAGCTCGCGAACGTGAAGAAGCTGAAAGGCGCGAACGTCGCGAGCGCGAGGAGGCCGAGAGACAGGAGCGACTCGAGTTGAAACGAATAGAATTGGCAATCCTACAGTGTTCGCAGGCGCCTAGCGTAGCTTCTCCGACTATTCAAGTCAGCGGTTTAGGAATTCGGGACCAACTGCCACCGTTCGTAGTAGGCGAGGACATGGCGAAGTATCTCGTCAAGTTTGAACACGTCTGTGAGCGAAACGCTTTAGAGCGGTCTCTTTGGGCGCAGAACCTGTTAGCTCTTCTTCCCGGCGAAGTGTCCGACGCGATAACTTGCTTGTCGAGGGAAGTGTTTGAGAGCTATGACGAGGTTAAGGAAGTGCTCTTAAGACGTTATAAGTTGTCACCCGAGGCTTTCAGGCAAAGGTTCCGGTATGCTAAAAAGGGGAATGAGTCACACGTTCACTTCGCGTTTTGTCTTAAAGCCGATTTAACTGAATGGCTCAAGGGCGAAGGTGTTTATGACGACCGTGATAAAGTGGTGGAATGCGTTGCATTGGAGCAATTCTTCCGCTGCATCGAGAAGAATGTCAAACTTTGGCTGCAGGACACACTTGGTAAAGTACAGCTAAACAAGGCAGCAGAGTTAGCTGAAGAGTATTATACTCGCCGAAAGTTGCATAGCAGGGCAGTGCGCGTTGAAAAGGATGAAAGGAAAGAGGGCTTTTCAAAGAAACATGATCAACGGAATTCCGCTCCACACCGTAATTTCAAGAAGGACCCGTCTTTTATAAATGACAGTGTAGGGGAAGGGCAAATGGACGCGGAGAAATCGAGTGAGGTTTCTACCACACGAGCGTTTGAATCACGGAAGCCGCTAATCTGCTCCAACTGCAAAAAGGAAGGGCACATCGCGATAAACTGTCAGCAAAAGTCTGCAACTATCCTAGAATCGGAAAATAAACGGAAGCCGCTAATCTGCTATAACTGCAAAAAGGAAGGACACATCGCGATAAACTATCAGAAATAGTTTGCCTCGCAACAATCCGAGAATCAGAAAAAAACATGCAGTTGTTGGAGCCGTATCTCCAAGAAATTAGGGTGAATGAGAAAACATGCCGAGCACTTAGAGACTCAGCGGCAACCGTGGACGTTGTCCATCCTTCATTGGTGTCTCCGGATGACTTTACAGAAGAAAGCGCGTGGATCAGGCAAGTCGCCGAGGAGCAGAGTGTTCGCTTACCAATCGCCACGGTTGTCATTGAAGGCCCGTTCGGTGAGCTTCCCACCAAAGCGGCTGTGTCTGCCGCGCTAAACGATCGCTTTCCTTATCTTTTCTCTAACAACTCAGAGCAGCTTCTCAAAGAGCAGGGCAAATCGTTCTTCCCCAACTTAAGAGTGCATGGCCCTCACGCGATCGCAAGCGCGGAAGCTTTCGCGGAAGCTTGACCTTGTTCAATGCGCTGAACTCTCAAGAGACCTTGTCGGCGGGTCGACGGAACCCCAGAAAGGAAATTTTCCGCGGGAGTCATGTGAGCAGTCACGCGAGCGGCCCGTCGCCGAAGCGACCGGCGCGGTATGCGTAGGGGAGACGACATGGCACCATTGAGTCAGAGCGAGAGGGTTGCAACGCTCTCGCCTGTAGCGGAAAGTTGGAGCGAGCTGTCGAGGGATGATTGAGAGACGCCCATTCAAGAGCAGCGCGAGGACCTCTCGATTAAAGGGCCAGTGGAAAGCCACATGAAAGCTTCACAAATGTTGTCGAAGGAGTACTACGAGATATCGGCGAAGAAGCGTGCTTTTGAAGTAGGAAGTCAGGTAATGCTGCTGCAGTCGTCCAAAAGGAACAAGCTTGAGGTTCACTGGGAAGGGCCCGCAAAAGTAATATCGAAGCCTTGCGATACAAATTATGAAGTGAAATTAGGAAGGCGGCCGAACAAAATTTATCACAGTAACTTGAAAGCAGTCGTAAATTTACTTTTAAGTGCTTGAGAGGAAGAGGAAGCAGAAATTCTTAGTTCTTGTGAGGTAATCGAAGGGGGATCGAAAGTAATCTGGGAGCAGATAAACCTAGAGCCTAGGTTAAGTGAAGCCCAGAGGGAGGACAGGATTGTTTCCGAGTTTGGAGACGTGTTTTCGGACCGCGCCGGAAACACGAGGGTGATCGAACACGATATCGAGCTAAGCGGTGAAGAGTCAATCCGTAGCAAGCCGTATCGTTGTTCCCCTGTGGAACGTCGCAAGTGTGAGCCGCTCTAGGTGCCGCACAGGTATCGTCGCCTAAAAGTGGCCGGTTACTGAGGCGGAGCATGATACTCCAACAGCACAACTTTGACGTTCGCTACAAAAAACGAAGGCTCAACGCTAATGCAGACGCATTGAGCCGTGCGTTTAGTTAGTACCTTCTCAACCTTTCGGTTTCTCGCTGACGATTCGGGGCAAACTTTTGACCTCATCACGACCTGGGCTGAGCGCTTTCGTCCAGAGTGAGCTCAAGGAGCCAACTTTATGTTGCATTCTAATTCGACACGTCGTTGTACGTGGGAAAAAATTGAGTTGTCATTTTAAGAGTCTTGTGTCCCACATGTGCCTCTTGATGTAGAGGGAACGAAATTCAGAAAGACACGTAGCTAGGTATATGTTGAACTATACTTTGTCTGGTGTTCTGTCGGGTGGCTGAGGGCACTTGCTTGTGTCGTGTGTTGTGTGTTGTCGAACCGTTCTTAGTAAGTTGCAGAACCATCGACAAGTGCTGAAACCGAAGATGGTCAGAAAAGACGAGTGAAGCTGGCCGGCAAGCTGACCGTCGTCTCGTCCGCTCGTTTATCAGCTCTGCGCCGAAGCAGTCGCGAGCTGAGAAATCTACGCTACCAAACGGTTGGGGACCTTCCCTGCGGAGTTCGAAGCAGTGGCGCCTTCGGGACCGTGTTGGCGTCGCCGTTTTTCGAAACAGTGGTTGCAGCAGTGAGATTTCGAAGCGCCCTTCGTAACGTCGTCGGAGGCGCGCTTCGCAACAGTACTCAACAATAAGGCGTATATAATTTACCTTATTTTTACTGCGATATCAATCATAAGGACAATCTTGGCAGGATTTTGCCCCCAGCTTCGGCGTAGACGTCGCTGTCAATCGCAATATATGTATACGCATCTATATACATAAAAATGCTAGAAAGAAAAGGAAAAAGACTCCGGCACGCGGAGCCGAATTTGAATCCTCGGAATCGTGAGTGTGAGGCATAAAACACTGAGCCACCGTAGCAATTTATATCTACCACTTTTCACTGCTGACAGGCATATCGGGGAGGATTATCGTGTTTTCAGCATTACCATCAAGACGGCGCAATGAGCGCGCGTGGCCTCAACGCGTGGTGGAGCGCTATCCAATCTCCCACACGTACTTTGCCCGGCATGGAGGAGGAGAACGACGCTCTCTCACGCGCCCATATCTCGCGGTGAAGGGGAGGGGAGGATCACACGTCTATCTTGCCTCGGCCAGCTTTACCTGGAATAATTCTGTTACCGGGCGCACAAAGTTACCGTGTAGTTACCGGGCGCACAAAGGTCATTGCAATCATTGCTGTCTCCGTTTGCGAAAGGCGCGTGCTCTTCAGACTTAGCAAAGTAACAATTTAAATTCTTAATCGCATGCATGTATACCTGTAAGTACGCTTTGTGCGTAGTTTGTGCGTCAGAAACGTGGGGTACATTTCGATCTGCTTTTACTTCTGCGCGTGACGTTCCACTTTGTTGCTATTACGTACATTGCTTCGCCTTTGCAGCAAAGCTCTGACTTTTTTTGTCATGTGTTCTTTTCCTGGGTACTTGACCACATTGCCGTGTTTCACCTTGAATTGTGCGCCATCTTACCCAGCCATTGACACTGCTGTTACACATCGACAGATGTCGCGGTAAAACATTGCCACGTTCATGGTTCAGCTCACAATATATTTCTTAGATATTAATTTCACTTAACTTTATTAGACTTGTATCTCCATGTACGAATGGTCATACGAGAGCAAGAAAGCGAGAGTGTCACTCTTCCTACTTCTTTTCATTGCTTCCTGATAAAATGGCCATCAGTGCAGCAAACTCAGAAGTGATCTCTTCAGCATGGAAAGATCCAATGTTCAGCGCAACTGTATAGTGATAAGTCAGAGAATTAGCCTCACTTGTATTTTGAATATTTTAAGAACAACCTCCTGAATATACAACATACTACTGCTCGAATTGTGTGTTTTTATGTTGTCCTATGGTCATATATTGTAATAATTCAAATGAATATCAGACACATCAGCTTTGAAAGAAAGAAAACTGATCACCAGCCCGGATCTTTTTTTAGCGTGAAAAAGTGGGTCTGTTTGAGACAAAAGCGTCTGAAGTCAAAATTCTGTAGTCTTTAGGAGTGTAGTGTTGTTCATCTTTTCCTCTTTGTTCATTTTTTCATTTCAATTCATTCTGAAAGGTTCCAACCTAAAAAAAGGCTATAGCTATTGAGAGAATATTGCGATATAAAAACTGCAAAGTGGTAAACAGAATATATATACAAAACGAACTGCTTACCAAGATGTACATAAACGATAAAATTCTACTGGAGGTGCCAACAATGAATAAGTAAAATAACAACTAACAAATGCATGTCGCCGCATATAGGGCTCTAAAAAGGTACCAAAATATTTTTTTCACAAATGTAAAGCAGGCAGTCTATAGAATGACCTAAACAAGGAGCGCAACACAATGAATACGCTTATTCCATTAAAAAATTAGGCACACTGCTCCATATTATCTGGTGAATAAAATCGCTAAGAAGAAAAACTCGCAAAGTAAGAAAAAATTGCTAAGAGCAAAAGAACGACAATCCGCGCGAGCCGGCCCTTCGGCTAGCTCTTCAGCACCTGCCGAAGATTTACCACATTTGCAAGACAAAAGTTAATACGACTGTGCTATTATGCATTACCTGGAAGAATATAGGAGCTACATACTGAACTCTTCAAATTGAGCTGACAATGACTGTGTAGAAAATTTCTGCACAACACCGAAAAAAGCTATTCGCGCCATTTGTATCAACCTAACAATTGTCTACCTTTGAAACACGCGCCGTTTTGCTATGAAGGCATAAGCTTCCCTGTGAGGTTGTCTTTTGGGTTGATGCTAATAATATATGTGTAAATCTAACTAATCGTTTCTGCACTAATTCAATGGTGGTGTAAAGCAAGTGAATACAATATATAGAGTTGACTGAAGTTCCATCTTGATGCCAGAAGCACGGTTGCCAATCACATCCACGACATGCAAATACTTTGTTCAAATTATATACTTGACAGTGCTCTCTTACGGCGTAGTTTCTGGCAATCCTGCTCAGGATGGAAGTATGCAGTGTGAAAATATTTGTCTTTGAATATGTGATGTTCTTTTCAATATGAGCATCTGCTTCCATTGCTAAATCGAGTGCGCTAATTAAGTGCCATGTTAAGTACGTATAAGTTTTCTCAGTAATGTGCGTAGTATGACTTCAATGGCTTGCTGTGTGGAGTATATGACTTGAAACTAAAAGCGAACAGTTGTAAACCACGCCATTTCTACAAACAGGGACGCTTATATTAACGACCACTTGGAAGCGAAGGTGCTTGTGATGACTAAACTATGCCTACGCGTTATTTAAATACACTTTGATGATAAAATCAAGAAATTTCTTTAGGTTTTCTTAAATCGAAATTGACATTTCTATCTTACCAGCGTAACCAACAGAACCAACAGACAATTATTGACAAGAAAACGTTGGTGTCATTATTTTTGGTTTGTTAGGTACTGCAGCGTAACATCTGCTACGTTACAGCCTTGTTCACACCAAACTTATTCTTTTCTCTTCCCACATGCGTATACGGCCTATAAAACATCCAGAGGAGAACCAGCTGGGCTGCTCTACTTGGTGCTGTGCGCTCGAGCCACCGCCACATTGAGTGGACTCCATTTATAGGGTCTGGTAATGCAAACATGCACTAGTATAATGCTAATCATGTTATGTTTTTATTTGTTTATGTTTCTCAAATGAAAACGCTTTCTGTCACCACCACTTGCATTCCCCTACTTTGTTCTTCAGAACGCAGTAAGTTGTGCTCGCGCTTATTTCTCGAAGCAAACTTGACCTGTCACTCAAAGCTTTGTACGTATTCCGCTTTAACCGTGCAGTTCCCGTTACAGGCATAGACTCGATTAGGGTCACTTAACTCACTGCAGCGGAAACGTTTGATGAAGAAGTGAGTTGATAGAATTTCTTTGTACGACACAACACAGTGTTGATGGATTGCAATGCCTTATTACTTAGATGAAAATGACTTGACTCAAGCGCGCTTTATGCCTGGCTGCACCACGGCTCTGCTGGTTCATTTTCGTCATGCAGATGAATTTGTAATTTTTGACGCTGTGAAACTAACAGATATCATGTTGTTAAGACATGACGATGTCAAGTAAGAAGTTTCAAAGGATAACGAAATCAAGAAGAAAATGCCTGGCTGCCTGGCGTCCAACCTATGACATTTTGGTTCACAGTGCGCACGTTGTCTAGTTTAATAATAATGACAAGCCATTTATATACACGATATACCGTTGCTGGTTCTCAGAGCTAAAGAACTTCAGTGCGTTTTCATCAATTGCTATATGGCATGACTAACACATGTTGACCGCTCTTTCGAGGCCGACACTTGCCACATTGCGGTGCGTACGCGCATCCACGGGACATGATCGCTTGTGCGCATGCGCTTCATTGCGATTCAGGTGCTTCGTACCTATTGTGCTCCGACCAGAACTTCGCTTTGAAGTTACAGTGGGTAAAGAGAGCACGAAGGTGACTTTTCGCGGTGCCTCGGCCGTGTTAACGGAAGAAGCCCACTGCTCACATGCTAAGTGAGAATCGCGGCAGTTGTGCGCAGTTCTCGTTTGTATACCTGTGCGTTGGTGTCTTGCGTCTGTTTTGTTCTTGAGCAACACGCTTTCAGTGTCAAACTGCGAACGTTATAAGTCCCCGTTGGCCTTATGCATGCTCATTTTGTGCGTGCTTTATGCTCGAGGTGTGCGAAGCAAGTTTCTTGATGCTTGCCTCTCTTCGCGTGACTTTACAACTAACTGCTTCAGCATTCATTCGTTTGCCCTTCTGGTAAGGAATGTAGAGTACACAGTCAAATGCTTTTATTAGGATACATTTCACTCTCGTGTTACACCGATTCTTAAGCTGATGAATGGTCTACAATTTTTTTATTATGTTCATACTTACAGATTACCATTGTATTATTAGATTACATAGTCAAGTGTACACATATATGACAATTTATTGCTGTTATGGTGCCTCATATATGCGCAATATTTTTCTTTTTAATCGACGATTGCGCAAGTATGAACGCTGAACCTTTAGCAATATTGGTGGTTGCTGCGGATGGGGTCAGCCTTTTGGAGTATCGTTTGGTCACTTTGATTCCAATTAGGGTACCGTTAAGGGTGCAGAAACAGGCAAATGTACAACAGACAGACAGACAGACAGACAGACCTAAATTTTAGCGTCGAAGGTCCCCAAAAAAGACTATCGTCTTTAAAAGACGACGATGTTGGGAAAAGAAAAAAGAACAGGCGACTGCCAACTTATCCTAAATGGGTCAGCCCACAGATGCTGTATGCATGAAGCTGGGGCAAAAGAAAGTGTTCCCTACGCCAGGGGGCCTCAAAGGTCCAGTCACCTGACGTTGGCTTAACCCTCAGGATTTCTTTTCCCTGGACACGTCTCAGCCACGCACGGCCAAGCGTGGTAGAAGATATAAATTGCCCCGTCAGCTCGCATCTATCGTGTCGCCCCCCGTGGTGTCGCCCTGCGGGGAGGGGGGGCTGTGCATTATAATCACGATTGTAATTCGGAGATTAAACTGACGATAAACGTATTCGCTTATACAGACAAAGTTGATATCAGCAAAAGTGTTAGAAAAACGACCTCACATTGCTACAACCGAAAGTGATCTCGGCGTTTTCATTTTCACTTCTATGACGATATTAGTGAGATAAAGTCCAACCTTGGAAAGAACGAGAATAAAACAAGATATGGGATGCACGGAAGTACAATCATCCCTGTGTGACTTGCTTGAAACACGGCAGTGCTTGGCCGAGCGAGCTGTAGGCGCACATCAGGGGTCTGAAAAATGCGACAAGTGACTTTTCAGGAACTAACATGTCTGTGACTTTGCTAAATGATACTCACATAGTGCATTCACCTATACTAGAAGACAACTTTCTTTGGCATTGAAAGGACAGCTACGGGGGCGGAGCTACCGCTCCTGTACACCTTCGCGAAGTAGTTTGGTTTGGCTTGCGTTTCGAATGATGGCAGTGTGTAGGCAATACCACTGCACACAATTTGATACGTCCACTTACAGAGCTATTTGTGAGTGAAATTCTACACAAGCTCCTTCAACGAGTATTAGGAATAGCTGGAGGGCTGCGCGCGCTTAGCTGAAGACGAAGGCGTCATTTTGACTGCGAGGGGCACGTAAAATGTTCGACGTTTTCAGATGCGCGAAAACGCGAAGTGGCACTTCGGAAGGCAACAACAGATATGAATATCTGCTCGTTGCATGCAACGTCTTTTTAAAAACAGCATCATTGATTGATTTGTAGTGTTTAACGCGCCGAAACTACCATCTGATTATGAGAGACGCCGTAGTGAAAGGCTCCGGAAATTTCAACCACGTGGGGTTCTTTAACGTGCACCCAAATCTGAGCACACGGGCCTACAACATTTCCGCCTTCATCGGAACTGCAGCCGCCGCAGCAGAGATTTGATCCCGCGACCTGCGGGTCAGCAGCCGAGTACCTTAGCCAATACAGCACCGCGGCGGGGCAAAATAAACAGCATCAAGTAGCATCAATATCAGTAGAAATAGCACAACTAGAAAATAATTTTTTTAATATTTTCACGCGGAAAACACGGATGATTTTGTGGTGCTATATTCTACAGCGGTGGCACACGCCTACTTTGGCCCCATAGCTTTGCCTTCATCGCTACAGAAAGTTGTCCCCGAGAATAGTACTATATTGACCACTTTTTTGGTTACCCATTGAGGTGGGGATGTTTGAAGTGTACTTTTCAGGGGTGAAGTTCTTCAAGGTGTCACCCGATCGTCCTCTGTAGTAACCACATCTCCCGTGTATGTACCACAGTGGAGTTTAGTTTTTGGAATGTCCGCTAGATGTCGGTACTTGTATATAGTCAATATACAGAAATAAGACGTGAAATGGCGGCAATTTCAGTGTTCTCTAGAAGGACAGACATACAAACAGACATATGTACAGACGCATGGACAGACAGGTCAACCCACGGTTCATCATCATCATCATCATCAGCCTGACTACGTCCACAGCAGGACAAAGGCCTCTCCCATGTTCCGCCAGTTAACCCAGTCCTGTGCTTGCTGCTGCCAATTTATACCCGCAAACTTCTTAATCTCATCTGCCCACCTTACCTTCTGTCTCCCTCTAACCCGCTTCCCTTCTCTGGGAATCCAGTCAGTTACCCTTAATGACCAGCGGTTATCCTGCCTACGCGCTACATGCCTGCTCATGTCCATTTCTTCTTCTTGAATTCAGCTATGATATCCTTAACCCCTGTTTGTTCCCTAATCCACTCTACTCTCTTCTTGTCTCTTAAGGTTACACCTACCATTTTTCTTTCCATTGCTCGCTGCGTCGTCCTCAATTTCAGCTGAACCCTCTTTGTAAGTCTCCAGGTTTCTGCTCCGTAGCTAAGTACCGGCAAGATACAGCTGTTATACACCTTCCTCTTGAGGGATAGTGGCAATCTACCTGTCATAATTTGAGAGTGCTTGCCAAATGGGCTCCACCCCATTCTTATTCTTCTAGTTACTTCAATCTCGTGGTTCGGCTCTGCAGTTATTACCTGCCCTAAGTAGACATAGTCTTTTACAACTTCAAGTGCACTATTACCTATCTCGAAGCGCTGCTACTTGCCGAGGTTGTTGTACATTACTTTCGTTTTCTGCAGATTAATTTTAAGACCCACCTTCCTGCTCTCCTTGTCTAACTCCGTAATCATGAGTTGCAATTCGTCCCCCGAGTTACTCAGTAATGCAATGTCATCGGCGAAGCGCAGGTTACTAAGGTGTTCTCCATTGACTCTTATCCCTAACTGTTCCCATTCTAGGCGTCTGAAAACCTCCTGTAAGCACGCGGTAAATAGCATTGGGGAAATTGTGTCCCCCTGCCTTGCACCCTTCTTGATTGGTATTCTGTTGCTTTCTTTATGAAGCACAATGGTAGCAGTTGATCCCCTGTAGATTTCTTCCAGAATTTTTATATATACTTCATCTACGCCCTGATTCCGCAGTGTTTGCATGACGACTGATATTTCTACTGAATCAAACGCCTTCTCGTAATCTATGAAGGCTATGTATAGTGGTGGGTTATACTCTGAGCATTTCTCTATTACTTGATTGATAGTATGAATGTGGTCAATTGTTGAGTAGCCTGTTCGAAATCCTGCTTGTTCTTTTGGTTGATTGAATTCTAATGTTTTTTTTTACTCTGTTAGCAATTACCTTTGTAAATAGCTTGTATACTACAGAGAGCAATCTGATCGGCCTGTAATTCTTCAAGTCCTTGTGATCTCCTTTCTTATGTATTAAGATGATGTTAGCGTTCTTCCAAGACTCTGGTACTCTTTCCGTCAGGAGACACCTCGTAAACAGGGTGGCTAGTTTTTCTAACACAATCTGTCCTCCATCTTCCAGCAGATCTGATGTTACCTGATCCTCACCAGCAGCTTTGCCCCTTCGCATGCTCTCCAAAGCTTTTCTGAATTCTTCTATCATTACCGGTGGGGTGTAATCTGGGTTACTGCTAGTTCTTATAGTATTAAGGTCATGGTTGTCTCGGCTACTGTACAGATCTCTGTAAAACTCCTCCACTATTTTAACTATCCTATCCATATTGGTAGTAATTTTGCTTTCTTTGTCCCTTAGTACATACATCCGACTTTTTCCTATCCGAAGTTTCCTCTTCAATGCTTTGACACTTCCTCCGTTTTCAGAGCGTGTTCAATTCTCTCCATGTTATACCTTCTTACATCGCATACCTTACGTCTATTAATCAACTTCGAAAGCTCTGCCAGTTCTATTTTGTCTGTTCTCCTTGACACTTTCATGATTTGACGCTTCTTAATTAGGTTCTTCGTTTCATGGGAAAGCTTGCCAGTGTCCTGTCTAACCCACGGTTGGTGACGGGCAAATTACGCTTCGCCCCACTCATCATCTTTCTGCCCGTGGATATGCTGCGATTTTAGATACACCATGGGATCGCCTTGCCAAGAAACATAAAAGTCGAATAAAAGCCTGAGATTTCTCGATTGCCCTCACGACTTGAGTTATCCTGGCGATCACTATTGACATCTTTCTCAAACTTGTGCGCCAAATTTTTTTTGCGATTATTCGTACATTATATATTGGATCTCTTTGAAATTGCAGTGCTATGTGACATTTTTCTGTGCCTCACTTACTTCTCGCCCCCTCTGTCGCTTCAACCTCCTTCACCGTCTTGGGCACCACAGGGCTTGATTCTTAATTTCCTGACGGGAGCCCGCTGGCTACACGTAGTGTACAGCCTCCACTCGCTCTTGTTATCACAGCTGAAGACGTCCTTACTTATAAAACATTTCAGATAAAAGACCACTGTTTAATTGTGTGGATAACAAGAAGGTGAATGCATGCGCAGTTTCCAAGCTCACCAGTGAGGCATCATTGTGCGGCAAGTTACAGCGAGTGACAGTGGCCTCATAATCAAGAAGTAACATGTGTAGGTTATATGCAAACAATGCATCTAGGCTAGTGCGTACAATCTCGCAGTGCGTGCGTGTGTATGACTTTGTTTCTGATAAATTGCTTTAATAAAATCTCATCTGGGTCAACACAGGAATAATGTAATTATTCGCTATATGACAGCAAGTGCTTACTAACACCTAATCAATCGAGTAATTCTGATACTCGTGTTTAAAAATCCACAAAGTCGACCGAGTAAGAAGTTTGAAACACACAACAATAAAGGACGAAGGTGTTGAAAGTGAAGTGCTAGCTGGTTTAGCAACATGCACAAGGTGCCCCTCATATGGACAATTTTGCATGGTGGTCTCCGTGTGCACGGTCCCGAGATGAAATTGCTATGATTGTTAAAAATAGGTTGCATTAAAAAGTTCTTTACTGATTTTACACTATAACGTTTTTGCACTTTGTTTCTGTCCTCTCACAATGCCTGTATTTTAACACTATAACCAAGCTGGCTTGACTACAGTCTAAATTTATGCTTCATTTTTACTACAATGAACTGGCTGGTATGTTGCTCTCAGCACCTTCGTGAACTATTTCTGTTCTCACAAAGTTGCGCATATTATCCAATAAAACCGGGCAAGGAACTAATGAACTTCAGTTAGCCCACGTTGTAGATTTAATGATTTACCGCTGTTGTAACACTAACGATGCCTCTGGTTTTTAATGGTTCAGTGAAACTCTCTTGTCCACAAAAAATTATATTCTCATAATTCTATAAGAAAGTGTTTTCTGCTAAGGACACATTTCTGACAGGAGAGTTCTTAAGAGGGTGCACTTCAGTTTTGTTATTGCCGGTCTTAGCCACAAAAGTTTGATCACTGTTGTAGTAAATTTTCAAGGTATTTTCACAACACTTCCTGCTGAGAAAACAGGTCAATTGTTAGCAAGAATAGAAACAGCAACGTGTCCGTGTAAAAGCAATGAGTGAGGCATCCAGCAAAGAATGCCTTAGAGGAGTGATCAGCAAAAAGTCACGCTTTGGCTTTTTTTCACAACCTTCATAATGCCTTCTGTACATCCAGCCCCACAATGAAGACAATGAAGCCATCAGCGGTGTGTAAGTGCAGGCGATAAAGAGTTGTGGCATTGAGGTGCAATGAAGGATTGATCTAAAAAATTGCCCGCAGCTTCCCTCTGGGGAACACTGAGGAGGATGCGGAGCATATAATTGGTTAACGGGGTGTTAAAGTGCGACTTACTTGGGTCGATGGCTAAATTGGTTAACGTGGTTGTGAAATGGGGTGGTAAATTGCGACTTACTTGGGTCGATGGCTAAATTGGTTAACGTGGTTGTCGGAGGGGGTGTTAAATGAGTGAACACGTACACACGTATGCGAAAGGACGGCGCTGGTCGAAGGGACGTCGATCATTGTGTTTGTGGATTCGTTGGAATTCATTTCACCGCGACCTTGGACGTCGACGCGCCGTACAAACCAACCGACGGGCGGAAACTGAGCGAGCGAGCGCCGACCTTGAGTATATATACAGCGCGACGGCGCATGCGCTGACAGCTGTCGAATGTTCTCGAAGGAGAAGCGCGCGCGCGGCACAGATGGTGACGGCGCGACGGCGCATGCGCTGTCAGCTGTCGAATGTTCTCGAAGGAGAAGCGCGCGCGGCACAGATGGTGGGCGACGGCGCGACGGCGCATTCGCGCGCGTCAGCTGTCGAATGTTCGAGAAGCGGTGCGGACGGCGCACTACAAGGCGCGAGTATAAGATGCTTCCGCATCTAAAAACAAAAGCTGGCAAAGTGCTCTGCCTTGCCGTTCTAGCAAGGTTGTCCTTTTCCTGCTTCTCGTCAACCGCAGAGGTCTGAAAGAAGTCACCGGGCCTTCAAGATTGGAAGTTACAGTGAACTTACTGACTGGGGAGCAGCGCCTTCGGTTGCTCGCTGCTGTGCGCACAACTAAAACAATTTGGAGTGCACTGTGGCAAAAAAAGCTAGGAATTTGAAAAAATAGCAGCCACTCTAGGGGCCCGGTAACACAAAGGCGTCTTTAAGCACTATGGTCTTTTCTGTTTTTCGTGGGGAAAGAGAAGTGGGTGAAAAATATACATACTACATTGAAAATTTTGTTACAGTGACATCTTAAGTTAATTTCTTCGTCCATAAGCCACACATTATTAAGCACAAAGCTGTTGTAACCTTTCATATAGGGTGTATTGCAATCGTTGGTCAGCTTCTAAAAAAAGTGCTGATGTGAAGAAGAAGATGTGCAACGCAGCCTGTGGATCCTCCTGTCACCTTTTCGCAAGAGATGCAGCCCGTAGCGGCGCCGCTCATATATGCAGACGCTGTACGTAGGCTCCCGCAACACCCTACACCACGCGCTCACAGCACGCACACCCGGCTGCTTATACTGCACATTGGGCGGCAGCACCAGTCGCCAATCCCTGGAGGACGCCCGATAACCGACCGATTTGCTACGCCTGCTTCACTCCCGGACACATTGCTCGCTACTGCCGCCGTCGACATCAGGCGTTCGGCAACTATGCCTGGTCGTCGCATCCCGGCAGCCAACCCTTCGTCCAATACGGGCCGGTCTCGCCACCTCGCTATGCCCCTACTGACCACCTTGACTTCCAGCCGCAACGCGCACCCTCTCCTCGTCGGCAACCGCCCTCCCCTATGCGTCACTGGCCCGGACCTTCCGACCAGGAACACTAAGCACCGCAGTTAAGAGGCAAGAACTGCGCCGTTTTCGAACTGTCTAAGCCCTCACTCCTCTCCTGCTAACGTAGTCGCAGTAACTGTTGAAGGTTGTTGTACGTTCGCCCTTGTGGACGCGCGCCGCTGTTTCTGTTACTGCCGCTACTCTCTGCCGTTTATTACGCGAAGTAACGACGCCACTTTCGGGACTGTCGCTTCACACCGCAAGAGCACAGCAAGTAACGCCTCTCGCAGCCTGCACTGCAACAGTCTCCATCGAAGGCATTCTTTACATCGTGGAGTTTATTGTACTTCCTGTCTGTTCGCATGAGGTCATCCTCGGGCGGGATTTCCTATGCCGCCATAATGCCGTCATAGACTGCGCACGCGCCGAACTCGAGTATTCACCCTTGTGTGATGTCCCATTACTGGACGCTCTTCATCAGCCGCCGAAGTTGCTCGTTCATGAATATACCGATATTCTGCCAGGAAATTTCGCACTTGTTCCCGTTTCATGCAACGCCTACATTGACGCTACAGTCCTTTTTATGCCTTCCGATATGTTCAAATGTCGTAAAGCTTTTCCGCTGCCTTTCGCAACAATTGACCTTGCCGCCGGAAGAAGCAACATGTTCGTAAGCAATCCTCTTCCCACACCTGTCACTTTGCTTGCGGGGGAATGTCTCGGTCACGTGCAGGATCTCGACCCTTCGTTTTTATTTTGATGTCCCGAATGACTACTGCGACCACCCAAAAGCACTGTCGGCACTCGGGAGTCGTCCAATGATACGTTTTCCAGTGCCATCACCGACACTCTCACTCCCGCAGAACATGCCCATCTGCTGGATCTTCTGCATGAGTTCAGGAGTTCTTTCGATGTGTCGCAACCTCAACTGTGCCGTACATCACAAGTCAAACATCATGTTGACCCCGGCCTACACCAGCCACTGCGTCAAAGACCACACCGTGTCTCTACTGAAGAGCGCCGCGTCATCAACGTTGAAGTCGAAGATATGCTTTGTAGAGACGTCATTCGACCATCTCACAGTCCCTGGGCGTCTGCCGTCGTCCTGGTGCGTAAGAAAGACGGATCTATCCGATTTTGCGTGGAGTATTGTCGTTTGAATAAGATAACCCGCAAGGGCGTCTATTCTTTGCCACGCATTGATGACGCCCTTGAAACCCTTCGCGGAGCGAAATTTTTCTCGTCGCTATATTTGCGGTCTGGCTACTGGCAGGTCCCAATGGCTGAAGCCGATCGCCAAAAAACGGCATTTGTTACACCAGACGGACTATATGAATTTAACATTTGCCCTTTGAGCTTTGTAACGCACCTGCCACGTTTGAACGTCTTATGCATATTACGCTACGTGACCTCAAATGAAATATGTGCCTCTGTTACCTCGACAATGTCGTGGTTTTCTCCCATGACTTTCGTACGAACCTTTTTCGCCTCAGGCACGTTTTGACTTGTTTGACCAACGCTAGTCTGCAGTTTACCCTGAAAAAATGCCGCTTCGCTGCACGCGAGCTCGTCATCCTAGGCCACATCGTGTCCAAGCACGGCATATTACCTGACGCAGCAAGACTTCGAGCAGTCGCAGAATTTCCCAAGCTGACGACCATGAAAAAACTTCGCAGTTTTGTAGGCCTATGCTCCTATTTCCGGCGCTTTGTTCGCAATTTTACATCTATCATGTCACCGTTAACCTTGCTTCTTCGCGGTGACGTGAACCTCACCTCCTGGCCCCCTGCATGTGACGTTTCCTTCACTACTCTGCGCCGTCTGCTCACTTCCCCACCTATTCTTCACCACTTCGACCCGACGGCTCCTACCGAAGCGAACACCGACGCCAGCGGCGTCGGGACAGGCGCGGTCCTCGCTCAACAAAAGCCCGGCTATTCAGAATACGTTGTAGCCTGCGCTAGCTGCACTCTGACGAAAGCCGAAACTAATTACAGCGTGACAGAAAAAGAGTGTTTGGCTCTGGTGTGGGCGCCTGGAAAGTTCCGGTCGTACTTATACGCCCGCCCATTCGATCTAGTAACTGATCACCACGCGCTTTGCTGGCTCTCCACGTTGAAAGACCCTTCTGGCCGCCTTCTGCGATGGGCACTCTGCATCCAGGAGTACGACATTCGCGTCGTATACCGCTGCGGACGCAAACACTCTGACGCTGATGCTGTGTCCCGCTCACATTTACCACCAGACCAGACATGCGGAAACATTTGCCTCCAGACCTTGCCGTCGCAGAATCTCGACTCGATTGCCACCGAACAACGTCGTGACCCATGGATCGCCTCTCTTATCGAATATTTATGTGGCAATCCAAACTTCCAGTATCTCGATCCCTCCGACGTCAAGCTTTTCATTTCGCCATCCGTGATCAACGTCTTCATCGACGCAACTACGCTCCCTATGGCCGTCGGTGGCTGCTGGTAATTCCACGCATTTTACGTTCGCAAGTATGCGCCTCTCTTCACGACGACCCGCAATGCGGCCACGCCGGAGTGTTCAAAACATATGAACGACTTTGACATCGCTATTACGAGCGCGGCATGTACAACTTTGTACACAAGTTCGTGCAGTGCTGTCCTGAATGCCAGCGACGCAATTCAACACTGCCACGTGCGACTGGTGCATTGCAGCCTCTTCCATGCCCTGCCAAGCCATTTGACCTGTACGTCGACCTCTACGGTCCCCTTCCATTGACACCAGATGGTAATCGGTGGATTATAGTGGCGGTTGACCACCTGACACGCTACGCCGAAACAGCCGCTTTGCCGAGCGCTATAGCTCAGGATGCCGCCTCTTTCATTTTACAACGCTTTATCCTTCGACAAGGTGCACCTCGAGAGCTCCTTAATGACAGAGGCCGCGCTTTTCTCTCCAAGGTCGTCGAAACTCTGCTTTCGGAATGCCACGTCCTTCATCGCAAAACGACAGCATACCACCCGCAGACTAACGGGCTAACGGAACGGTTCAACCGCACGCTAGGTGATATGCTCTCATTGTACGTGGCACTTGATCATAGCAACTGGGACCGTGTTCTCCCATACGTCACGTTCGCATATAACAACGCAATACAAACCACCACGGGATTCTCATTTTTCTTTCTTCTTTACGGACGTGAGCCTTCCCATACAATTGATACCCTACTTCCCTACCGTCCTGATGCTGAGTGTCGACCTATCTCCGATGCTGCTCGACAAGCCGAAGAGTGCCGCCAGCTCGCCCGTGCGCTCACCTCGGAAGAGCAACAACGCCAAAAAGAAAACCGTGGCACCTCTCTTCGGGGTCCCAGCTATGCCCCAGGGTTTCTTGTGTGGCTTGCCATCCCATACCAAACTCTGGGACTCTCCTCGAAACTTGTCCCCCAGTAGGAAGGACCTCACACCATATTGGAGAAAACCTCTTCGGTTAATTTCCTAATTGAACCAGTTTCCCGATCGGACGACATGCGCCGGCGTGCACGTGACATCGTCCACGTTTCCCGACTGAAACCGTACCATGAGCCTTTGCCTGAAACTTCTTAAGTCGCCAGGATGGCTCCTTTTTCAGCGGGGGCGATTGTGAAGAAGAAGATGTGTCTGTAGTGCCAATTGAGACTAATGACTCGAATTGTCATGTTATTATTGAGTATGATGATATATTCCCCCTAAACGCCAAATTACAATCCCTCAAATTTTTAAATAACATATTATTAGATTACTTGGAGCATGCAAAAACTAAAAATATAATAGCCACAGATGCTTCCGTAAATAATCAAAAGGCAGGTGTAGGCATTGCGTCTGATTTGCTTGACTGGTCCTTTTCAGTGAGACTGCCTGATTTTACTCCAGTTTTTTGAAGCGGAGCTCTTGGCGATTATTTTAGCTCTTCGAAAACTTCCATCAAATTAAAACAACGCAGTAATAATGACGGATTCTCTTTCAGTTTGTGCAGCTCTGACGGCTTCAGAGAACTCTCGAATCCTAAGCACATTCAAAACATTAGTACCCCCGCAGTTGAGACTCCTGAGATTACTATGGGTTCCGGGACACTGTGGATTAAGAATAAATGAATTGGCCGATTCCTTAGCACGAGCCGCACTTGATGGGCCAGTTTTGTCCATACTGCCAGATGTTGAATATATCACGGCAATAAGATATCGAAAATCAGCAATCTCCACTGATACGATAGAAAAAGTAATTACACGGACAGACTATAACCACCTCATGTTTCCATGGCAACACCACTGGAGTCAGTCCAGAAAGCTCGAAGTCTTAATTACTAAATTTCGATGTCGTGTCCCCCCTCTAAACCTGTATCTACACAGAGCTGGTCAGACAACATCACCCCTCTGCGCATTCTGCGGAGAAATGGAATCACTAGATCATTATTTTTTGTATTGTCGCCGCTACGAGATACTTAGAAAAAGGTTACTAGTTATGCCATTTCAGAAAATAGGCCTTAGATTAACGGCGGAAACGGCGCTAAGCTTTGGCGCCTCAGCTTTGGGACATTGCCACAGGGATGCTTTCAATGCCGTTTGCAATTATATTCAGGCAACCAAGCGTATACCATTGTGATCTTCAATCAAAAAAAAATTATTTATTACTCCCCAGGGCAGAGTGAAGTAAACGCAGCTGAGTGCTAATCAGAACACCTCAAATCTCAAAATTGCTCAACTTGATTTTTTTTTTCGTTTGCTCTTTTTATGTTGCTTTTATTTTTACACTAATCTCATTATAATACCAATTCATTAAACATTGTTAAAATGATTACAGAAAAACTGCACTACGCTTTCTTGGCCAATCCCCCTGAGTGGGTATGAGCCAGCCTCCCAGGGAAACAAAACAAAAACAAAGCCAACGCCCGGCTCTCTCGGCTCGCGCTTCGGATCGCTGCTGTACCGGTCTCTGCTGGACGATTCATCACGCTGTCTTGCCGTTGTCGTTAACTACTAATAAACCTCTTAACACTGATATTTTAGCACAGATGGCATCGGAGTTTTCATCGGCCTTCATAACATTTGTGGGTGGCATTTCGCGTAAAAACACTGACAAGAAGCAAGAGAGCACAAGCAGGCACAGACAGGCGCAGAAAGGCGCAGGCAGAAAAAAACACACATGCAAAGGGAAAGCAAAGACACGTTATAATAATAAGAAGTTGATGGTTAGATAATCTACCTCGAGTTTATGTAGGTTCACCAATGGCCTCATCACACACACGTCACCGAATTCATTCATGAGAACGGCCTCAATGATCTCTCGCGCCGCCCTGTCTTTGTGCCTCGACAACAAATCCTTTTCATTTAGTAAAACGTGGCATCTACATTCCTTGCGATGAAGGCAGAGAATAGATGAAGGCTGCTTTTAAGAGAATTCTTGTGGTCCCTTATCTGTTTTTCTAAATAGCACCCAAATTTAACAATGTACCACTTCCCTCATTTTAGTGGAATATACTACACTGCCGCCTTTCACATTCAACATATAGGTCACAGTGTTTGACTTCACACACTTCAAGTTTTCGTCTAGCCAACCTTAATTTTCCTTTCAACCTCTGCGCAGATAAGACCTAGCTTGTTCTTGGTGGCGGAAAATACAACATCCATTCCGAAAAGACTTTCTACTTTCTTGATGTGACGATAAAACGCATGCACGTACAAAAGACTAATGACCAGCCTATCCTTACCAATAGCCTCCATCATAACGTCACTCCTTCCTTCAATTTCTAGTTTCCTCACTACTCGTTCACTAAGGACCAAAATGTTTTTGCAGGGTTTATTCTACAGTTATACTTAATTCTCTTGATTTAAAAATGCATTCTTGAATAAATGTTTGCAACACTTCCGTAAGCGACCACCAGACAAGATGCAGCAATACTTTCTGTACCAAACTATATTGGTGGGACCTGAAGTCTAGAATAGGCTTCACAGACCTTGAAGAATACATCGGGCATGTATGTTCCCTCTTAGTCGTGATCATCAAGTTGAGGAATGGGATGCACCCCTTTGTATATTCTTAATCTTGTTCCACATAGGTCTCATATAAAGCAGCCGTTAACCAGAACAGACGGAGCTGTTATGTTGTTCAGAGTGGTTTTGCGAGAATTATCTGGAAGAGCAGCAGTTGTTTTCTGTAGTTTTTGTTCTTTAAAGAGGAACCCGATATATACTATCGAGCCCTGCGATTTGTTCTACTTACCAAGCGGCGTGCTTTTAAGGTTGTTCCACTTACGGCGGCAAAGCGACGTCGTATCTGAATCGCATTTTCCAGATAGCATAAAGGACCAGTTTATACAGCTCAGGCGCGTCAGGGAGAAGGTACTTGAAATGAATTTCTTCTCTGATTTCGAAATGTGCAACGGAAGAAAGCACGCTCAACATGGGGCTAGCGTTGGCAAAGTAGTGACTGCAGAACTTCTACGTTTTTCGGCAGCGAATTTACTTGCAAGCAGAAGAAAGCAGGCCCTTGCACTCGCACCAACACTCTCTTCACTGGTGAGTGTTGCGCTGGTTACGAAGTTGACAAGTGCTGCATAAACTTACAAGCAGCGTGCGCCATTTTCCTCGCTCGTAAATGCGCGTGCTATTAAGAAGCTTCGTTCGTGTTTCTAGACGGTTCTGGAGGCTCTGGGACCATCGTTTACAAGTTTGATATTGAGGCCTAAGAATATTGATTCTGCAGTAGCTTCCCAGAGGTGAGGGACGAGCATTTATACTGCTTATGCATTAGCGGTATGGAAGAGGCCGTCCTTGCGCCATTTTTATCGTTTGCTTTGAGTTCTGTCTTTGTTGTGTAGCTTGAATGTTTATGCGATCGCAACCAAACAAAGAGAGTTAGGGCGTGCATGAACTAGCAAGATGAATACGTAAGCGTCTGCCAGCAGTATAGTTAGTGGGTCTGATAGAGCTGTTATGTATATTCTTTCAATAAATTATGGACGTGATCAAATGCTCACAACGAAAATGGCACTGTACCAGCTAGATGTGATGTGAACTGCAGGCTTGGTTCGCTGAGGTTCATTGTGTAAAACACTGACTTTTATGGGAATATCAATGCTCGCTTGCTCGTATGTCCCGCGTGAGTGTGTCAGGACAATTTATGATGACCATTTGAAAGCGTGGTTTGCACAACTGGCTCACTTGGACAGCCTTTCCAGTTTACGACAAACTAGTTTGCAGTTAGCACCCCGCGAAGTCACCTTATGTTTCCGATTTTAACGTCTGTGACAACAGGGTGATGTTCAAAAATGTGTTTGGTGCGTTGTGGGGTCTCTTTGTCGTGCGCAGTGCCATATCGTGTAATGTAAATTCTTGAAAAACATTTGCACTAACTTATCTTATCAACCACTTTTATATTGCGCCACTTTCGACACCATAAGATTTTATATGTCAAATACTGAGCATTCTCATGCGAATATTTGCTGCTTCTGTACCGTTGACGTAATAATGAAGAAGCAGTGATGGTACCGACTAGAGTTCTCAATTTTTTTTCCAGGGACTGGCTACGAGATTGACGAGCCGCTTGTTAATAGACACCTTGATATTATCCCGCAGCATGAGATTACCACAGAAAAAAGGCTTTTTACCGTCGGTTTCTCCACGCACGTCAAAAAAGTCCCACATCTTTTTTTTAAAGTAAAGGGAATAGCACGGTTCACACTACATTTTCTACTTGGGAAATACTGTATAGCTTCACATCAACTTGAATACGTGTCTGTTCGTGTGCATGCATGTGTGTGAGCGTGTGTGTGTGCGCTTGTGTGCGTGTGAGTAGGGCACGTGTGGTTAGTGCATGTGTGTGTACACGTGTGTGTAGCGGGATACAAAACGTTTTATTCTGGCTGTGTAATTAAACATATAATAAGGCTTCGTACACGTTCCAGCTAATTGGAAATGCAAAGGCACCACACTGCCACGAAGGTAATTCAAATGATTTTAACAATCTCTTAGAAGCTTACATGAGTAAGTGCATTTTATGGTGAAAGTACCATGTATAATGTTAAGGTGATTCTCGCTTTGCTTATTTACCAATTATTTGTAGAAACGTTTTTTCCCACATTTTTGAAGATATAAAATGCTGTTCAGATTTGCTAGATCTTGATGTCACCCATGCAAACAAGTCTTCTGGCGTCAAGAGACTGTGGCGAATGCTCCCTAAACGGCCAAGTGAACCCCATAGGAACACAGTTCTTGACCTAAGTAAGCTCCGGTAACAGAACCAACTACTACTACAATGAGGTCCACAGGTCAGGTAGCTACGTAAGCACGGACGTTTCGTGATACTAATGCCGAAGTTTTGCTAAGTATGTCAAAAGGATAGCATTCAGGTGGCATCAGTAATAACAAAACTGTACCATTAGTATCATTTTGACAAACAGCAAACGTCAAGCGACAATTTCTCTTTCTTGCACATGTTTTTCTGAGTTCACAATTTACAATTCACACGTGTGTGAGATTAATAACTCATCAAACCTAATACTGCGTGTGAATAACTGTTTTACTTGTTACTTGTTCTCAATCTTCAGTTTAATCCTAATATATTGATGTTGTTGCTACACAAATTTCAATCCGTATTGCTATGCACTATGGCTTGTTCTTTGTGCATTGTTTAGGATATCCTTGTATTGCCTATATACATGGTACTTGTTTTCGCGTTGCCATGTGCGAGAAAAAGTGCTGTGAAATAAATTGCTGAAAATATTTTGCTTCTTTCTTTTACTTCCGGCTGAAATGACAGGCAAATTTCTGAGCATTATTGTTCTTCTGTGAGTAGCATTTTGCCCTCAGATCATGCACACACAAAGCAATAGCAACAGCTGTAGCAATTCTATCTTCACACTTGTATTGTAAGGTTGAGGATTCATATGATGTAAGATAAAGTGGTTATGTATCTAAACCAAAGTATTAGCACAAACAGGCAAATTCAAATGCTGTAGCTTTACAATGGTCATTTTTCCGATTTTGCAGGTTATTGATTGGTGCTTTTTTGCCCTGCCTGACAGCATGATTTTACCAGATTCACCTGAATATTCTAAATTACCATTTAAAGTTGAATGAATATATCAATAGCTTACTTCTTCGTTTTCACGTCGCATGCTTGTATACCTACTAAGGTTACCGTAGCCGATATCTCGCATAAGTGAGCCGATATGCTACTTAAGTCGGACAATTCAATATTAAAATTCCTATATGTTCTGTCGTATACTTGAAGTAACAACTGAGTAGTTATTATTCAAAACAATTATTTAAAAGCACGGGCAGTTATGTTTTGATGAAGCATAAATACTTGCATGTTCTACGATGACATACCGGCACCGCAATTCAGTAAAACAATTTTTTAATTGTTATTATAATTTGCTTAGAAAGTACCTCCAACTCGTCCGTTCAGGTATACATCAAATATGTGAAAAAACTGTATGCTTACTTGCCCCATTTATGTATCGTACCTGTTTACTTATTCAAGAAACACGGCTGACGCTATTTAAAGTGTGCATACTTTAACTAGGAAGCATGAAGTCCCTTGGTAACAAATAAGTGGAACGCTGCAGCGTACACAACCCAGTGACCTTTCAGTGGAACACTGTTCTTCATACTCGAAGCGTTATCTGGGAGGCATCTTCACAGACTAAATGGAACTTTTTTGCAAAAATATTCCACTTACTGGATGGAACCTATGTGGAACAAATTAAGAGCGTAGGAACATCAAAATGGAAGCATGAACTAACATTTTTTCTTGAATGCCTTCAGCGCCTTGTCCCCAGTATTGAAAATATCACTCTCCCCCCTGAAGACAAGATAATCATCCACGTACTGCGTTGCCTTCAACGCAAGACCATTCAAATACACACTCTTAATCTTGTTTCCACACAGTTTTAAGATAAAGAAGTCGTTAACCTGAACAGACGGAGCTGTTATGTGCATCAGAGTGGTCTGGCGATGGCTATGTGGAACAGCAACAGTTTTTTCTTTAGTTTTTGTTTATTTAGGTGGAACCCAACATATGCCATTTAACCCAGCGATTTGTTCCAGTTACCAAGTGGCGTGCTTTTCTGGTTGTTCCACTTATGACGGCAAAGTGATGCCGTATCTGCATCGCATGTTCCAGATAGCACAAAGAACCAGTTTATACAGCTTAGGTTCGTAGGGGTGGAGTTACTTGCATTGAATCTCTTCTTTGATTTCGAAATGTGCAACGGAAGATAGCATGCTCAATGCGGGGATAGCTTTCGCGAAATCATGACTGCAGAACGTCCACGTCTCTTGGTGGTGGATGTTCTTGCAAGCTGAAGAAAGCACGTCCGTGCATTCGCATCAACACTCTCTTCAGTTGTGAACGTTGCGGTGGTTATGGAGTTTACGAGTGCTGCATAGGCTTAGAGGCAACGTGCGCCTTTTTCTTCACTCGTGAACGTGCGTGCTTTTCGGAAGCTTTGTTCATATTTCTACATGGTTCTGGAGGTTCCGGAACCATTGTTAACAAGTTTGCTTTTGAAGCCTGTCACTATTGATTCTGCGGTCACTTCCCACAGGTGAGTGACGAGCATTATTACTGCTTATGCATCAACGGTACGGTGGAGGTAGTCCTTGTGCCATTTTTATCGCTTGCTTTGTGTTTTTTCTTTGTTTTGTAGCATGAATGTTTATGCGACCACAACCAAACAAAGAGAGTTTGGGCGTGCATGAACTAGGAAGATGAATATGTAAGCGTTTGTGAGCAGTACAATCAGTGTGCCTGGTATAGCAGTTACATAAATTCTGCCAAAAAATTATAGACGTGACTAAATGCTCGCAAAAAGTGGTACTGTACCAGTTTGATGCGGTTTACTGTAGTCTTGGTTCATTGAGGTTTCGTGAGTAAATCACTGACTTTTATGTGAATATTAACGCTTCCTTACTCGTATGGCCCGCGTGAGTGTGTTAGGAGAATTCACGCTGACGTTTCAAAAGCATTGTTTGCACGACTGGCTCGCTTCGACAGCTTTTCTAGTGTACGACGATGTAGTTTGCAATTTGCACCATTTGAAGTGACCGTATGTTTCTGTATTTTAGCGTCTGTGATAACAGGGTGGTGTTCAAAGTGGTGTCACCCTATGCTTTCATATTTTAACGTCTTTGACAACAGGGTGATGATTGAAGGGATGTTTCGTGTGTGCTGGGTTATTTTTGTTGCGCGCAGTGCCGTGTCGTACTGCATAAGTTCTTCAAAAAACATTCGCACTGATTTATATTATAAATTAGTTTTATAGTGGGCCGCTTTCGACACCATTAGGTTTTATATTGACGCAACGTATGCTGGCAACTATAGTAGCCAGCCTCTGAGGAGGAAAACGAAGTAGTTCTGTGTGCGCGTGCTCTGGTGCTCGCGTTTCTGGCCCTTGGGTTACGAAAGTAAACGCCCTATTTTGTACCTGCATACTTGTGTATTTGTGACATTTTCTGGTGGAGGTGCGGGGTACGGTAGATGATACAGTCCCCTGAGAGCACCACTGACGCAAGTCCATTGAGTAGCTCAGCCTAGCTTACCCCTGTGCACGTACGTTCCAGCCGTAGTCTCCAGGGACTCGAGCCACAGCACGGCTTGCTGCCTGAACGTCAGAGGACTATGAATCAAACACCGCCTAACGTCACCGCACCAGCACCGGCGCACCTGGTTATCGACCACCCCAAGACGCCGAAGACATTTCATGGAGCTGCTTTTGAAGATGCGGACACGTGGCTCGAGCGTTTCCACCGGGTTGCCGTCATCAACGATTCGACCCTAGAGCGTAAGCTATGCTATGTGTACTGCTTCCAGGAGGACTCCGCGAAAACGTGCTTTGAGAACCATGAAGCTGCGCTTACGTCATGGGATGAGTTTCACCGGCAGTTACTCAAGGCATTTGCCGGAGAGGAAAGGAAAGAGACAGCGGAGCGTGCTATAGAGGCAAGGATTCAAGGCCCTAACGAAAGGGTGACGACTTACATAGAGGACATGAATAGGCTTTTCAGGCGTGTGGAGCCCTGTATGTCCGTATCCAAGAAAGTTCGCCACCAAATGCACGGTGTTAAAGAAGAGATTTTTGCCGGCCTGATTTTAAACCCGCCTGCGACACTTGCGGAGTTCTATGAAGAAGCCACTGCCATGGAGAGGGCCCTTCAACAGCGTGCCACGCAGTATAACCGAGGTGAACACCCAAGTGAGGTCACTTCTGTCACTCTCGGCAATGACATCAGCGCGTTGCGAGAGCCTATCAGAGCTGCATATAAAGAAGAGCTACAAAAGATGCAGGTGACTGCTTCACCTGTAGAGCAGCTGTCCATTGCGGAGATGGTACGCACCGAGCTACGGCAAGCCGTTCACGCTCCCCGACCGTCCGAGGCGCCACGACAGAGGCACTGCGTCGAGATGAGCTACGCGGAAGCAGTGCGACGTACTCCATCATGCAGTTCAACCAGCGCATTTTACCCCAATGAGTTACACGCTCAGCAAATGGAGGTAGGCTTCCGTCCTCGCAGCTCCCCGTTGATCGCCGAAGCAAGACCGAGAAAGAATGACATCTGGCGTACGCCCGACCACAGGCCCCTTTGTTACCACTGCGGGGAAGCCGGACACGTCTACCGAACATGTCCATACCGTCGTGTGGGTCTCCGTGGATTTTCGCCTAATGCCCCTCGTCTGCGACCAGGTGAGCGACCACTGGAAGTAGAGAGTTTCATCTCGAATCGTCGCAGTATTGAACATCGGTCGCAAGAGTCTCGCTCGTCGTCGCCTGCTCGCTATAGGTCACCGAGCCCAGCCTATTCACGCAGCGCTCCGAGACGCCGTTCACCCAGTCCTGCAAGTCGGCAAAACCCCGCCGCGGTGGTCTAGTGGCTAAGGCACTCGGCTGCTGACCCGCAGGTCGCGGGTTCGATTCCCGGCTGCGGCAGCTGCATTTCCGATGGAGGCGGAAATGTTGTAGGCCCGTGTACTCAGATTTGGGTGCACGTTAAAGAACCCCAGGTGGTCAAAATTTCCGGAGTCCTCCACTACGGCGTCTCTCATAATCAAATGGTGGTTTCGGGACGTTAAACCCCACAAATCAAGTCGGCAAAACTGAGTTCAGCGACCTCCGGAGGTGATGTCGCTGACGCTGACTCTACGGGAGATCCTCCCCTATGACGAGAGCGATGGCAGCAAAAAGATGTACAGGCGCAGTCAAACATGGTACAAAGAGTGGTGACATCAAACATTGCGGTAACTGTGTACGACGAAGAAATAATGGCGCTAATTGACACTGGAGCAGACACTTCCGCTATGAGCATGGGTCTTGCCTGCAGGCTGAAGGTTTCCACCCAGTGGGCTGGGTCGCAGATACGTACGGCAGGAGGCAACCTTCTCACTCCGGTGGGACGGTGCACAGCGCGAGTGAGTATTCACGAATTCACGTATCTCGGAGATTTTGTAATACTGCCGAGTTGCTCAAGAGACCTAATTCTCTGATTGGACTTTCTGCGTGATAATGGAGCCGTGATTGATTTGCAAAAGTCGCAGGTGACGTTTTCTACGGCACACGCTTTAGCACGCAACCCTCACGGCAGTTACGTCAATGCTTTGAGAATTGTTGACGATGACGTCACGTTACCATCGAAGAGTAGCGTGTTGACCTTGGTAGCCTGCGACGTTTTTGATGAATTCAATGACTTTGAAGGTATTGCAGAGGCAAATATCCCGCTGCTGCTGCTCAAACGAAACATCTGCATCGCCCAATGCCTTGTTCGGTTAGAGAATAAACGCTCTCGAGTTCTTCTGGCCAACTTTAGCAATGAGTTTCGACATGTCCCTAAAGGCAATACTGTCGCTTTCCTCAGTGAAATCGCTGACTTCTCCATTAATCGCACATTGGATACGACTTCACCGCATAAAAAAAGCTTGTGCTGACCTGGGAAGCCGCATTCACGTTAATTCAGACTTGCCAGATTCACTAAAACAACGGCTACTAAACCTTGTGAAGGAATTCTCGGACTGCTTCTCCACAGCATCGAAAGTTCAGCGTACCACCGTTACAAAACACCGCATTGTTACCGAGGAGTCGGCGCGGCCTCTTCGCCAACATCCGCACCGTGTGTCCCCGAAGGAAAGAGAGGTGATTAAGTGTCAGGTTCAAGAAATGCTGAATGATGACGTCATTCAACCCTCGACAAGTGCGTGGGCGTCACTTGTTGTCTTAGTAAAGAAAAACGACAACACGCTACGCTTCTGCGTCGACTATCGACGGCTTAACAAAGTCACAAAACGCGACGTTTACCCCCTGCCACGGATTGATGACGCCTTAGGCCGTCTACGCCACGCCCAGTTCTTTACATCATTAGATCTCAAGTCAGGGTACTGGCAAATAGAAGTTGTCGAGGGCGACCGTGAGAAAACCGCGTTCGTGACGCCTGATGGGCTCTACGAACTTACAGTGCTGCCTTTCGGTCTCTGTTCCACTCCCGCCACGTTTCAACGCATGATGGACACTACTAGCTCGACTAAAGTGGCAGACGTGTCTTGTATACTTAGATGATGTCGTTGTGTTTTCAAGCACGTTTGACGAGCATCTTTCAAGGCTAAAAAGTGTCGTCACTGCAATAAGGAGAGCGAACCTAATTATCAAGCCCGAAAAGTGCTAATTCGGTTATCAGGAACTCAAGTTTCTTGGCCACGTGGTGAGCCCGGGGGGTGTTCAACCAGATCAGGAGAAGTTGGCTGCCGTTGCCGATTTCCCTCGTCCTGGAGACAAAAAGGCTGTTCAGCGATTCCTCGGACACTGTGCGTACTACCGCCGTTTTGTCGAAGGATTTTCGAAATTTGCGGAACCTCTTACAAGACTGACATGGCCATATGTGCCTTTCGTACGGACGGAAGAACAACAAGCCTTCGTAGAGCTGCGCAATCGACTGCAAAAAGCTCCAATGCTGGCACATTTCGACGACACTGCCGACACCGGGATCCACTCAGACGCCAGCAACGTTGGAATCGGAGCCATTCTAGTTCAATGGCAGAACGGCGCAGAGCGTGTGATCGCTTACGCGAGCCGCAGTCTCACAAAAGCAGAAGCTAATTACTCTACCACGGAAAAACAGTGCCTAGCAGTCGTTTGGGCTATTAGCAAGCTTCGACCCTACCTATACGGCCGGCCATTTTGAGCGGTGAGTGACCACCATTCGCTCTGTTGGCTTGCCAATCTACGGGACCCATGATGCCGCCTCGCCCGCTGGAGCCTCCGCCTTCAAGAGTATGATATAACGGTGGTCTACCGAGCAGGACATAAGCATACAGATGCTACCGGCCTGTCTCGTGCTCCTATTTCCCCGACATCATCTGACACTGAACAAGATTTACCGTTTCTTGGCATCGTCGATGTGGTGTGGATGGCTGAGCTTCAGCGTGAGGACACTGAGCTACTTCCTGTAATCCAGCATCTTCAAAGAGAAAACGTTATCGTCCCATGCGGGCTCTCGCGTGGTTTAACAACGTATTGCCTGCGCAACAATGTTCTCTACAAGAGAAATCTTGAGAGCAGCCAGGAAACTTTCCTCCTCGCCGTTCCAACGGCACTGCGTGAGGAAGTTTTGCAGGCGTGCCACGACGATCCTTCGGCCGGTCACTTAGGCTTTGCTAGGACATTAGCGCGCATCCGGCAGAAGTACTACTGGCCACAGCTATATTCGTCCGTTCAGCGCTATGTCCGCACTTGCCGTGACTGTCAGAGGCGTAAAGTTCCACCCGCAAAGCCCACCGGTTTCCTCCAACCTTTAGATCCACCTCGAGCACTGTTTCAGCAAGTGGGAATGGATATTCCTTGTCCTTTCCCTACGTTGTCCTCAAAAAATAAGTGGATAATCGTCGCAACAGACTATCTGACTCGCTATGCAGAAACCAAAGCTATGCCTAAAGTAACTGCAGTTGAAGTCGCGAAACTCTTTGTCCACGACATTGTTTTGCGCCATAGTGCTCCTGCTGTTCTCATAACCGATCACGGAGCTGCATTTACGGCAGAGTTATTGCAACAAGTCACCAAGCTGACGCACACTAACCACCGAAAAACAACAGGTTATCATCCGCAAACGAACGGCTTGACAGAGAGGTTAAACAAAACACTGGTCGACATGCTATCTATGTATGTTGATGTAGAGCACAAAACGTGGGATGAAATTTTGCCGTACGTCACGTTTGCTTATAACACCACTGTGCAAGGGACCACAGACCTAACACCATTCGAGCTTGTATATGGCCGTCGCGTCACAACACCGTTAGACGCTATGCTCCCCGTAGACCAGGACACCAACGGAAATGACAGCGTTGATGACTTCGTCGATAAAGCCGAGGAAGCCCGCCAGCTTGCACAGAACCGCATTCGTGCGCAGCAAGATATCGACGCTCGCCGTTACAACCAAGGCCGAAGAAACGTCCACTATCAACCAGGTGACCATGTATGGGTGTGGACACCAATTCGACATCGTGGGATTTCGGAGAAGCTATTGCGACGCTACTTTGGCTTTTGGGCTTTTACGAAGTTGTACGCTGCCTCAGTGACGTGAATGACGAGGTAGTTCCCCAAAACTCCGGCGCCAGTTTAAACCGAAGACGTACACGTCCAGAGGTAGTCCATGTAGTACGGATGAAACCGTATCACGCCCGGGAGTCATGAACCCTTCGAACTTTTTCCTTATTATCCACAACAGCGTGGGCTTTTTTTTCTTGACGTGATGATTTTTTTGTGGTCACCTCTAGCATCTCAGTCAATCGACCGGGACGGTCGCTCTTGAAAGGGGGGAATTGACGCAAGGTAGGCTGGCAACTATAGTAGCCAGCCTCTGAGGAGGACAACGAAGTAGTTCCGTGTGCGCGTGCTCTGGTGCTCGCGTTTCTGGCCCTTGGGTTACGAAAGTAAACGCCCTATTTTGTACCTGCATACCTGTGGCTTTGTGAAAATATGTCAAATACTAAGCATTCTTGTGTGAATATGTGCTTCTTCTGTACTGTTAACGCAATAATGAAGGAGCAGTGATGGTACCGACAAAGGTTCTCAATTTTTTTTCAGTGACTGGCTTCAAGGTGGACGACCCACTTGTCATTGGACCCCTCGATAATGGCCCGCAGCGTGATCTTACCATAGAAAACAAAGGCTCTTTTCCGTTAGTTTTTCACGCATGTCGAAAATGTCCCACATTGATTTTTTTATGGTAAGGGAAATGGCTTGGTTCCCATTTCATTTTATACTTCTAAAACATTGTATAGCTTTCCATCAATTTGAGTGCGTTTGTCTGAGTGTGCATGCATGTGTTTGCGTGTGTGCGTGCGTGCTCGCGTGTATGTGGGTGGGTTGAGGTGGTTGGCGGGTGGGTGTTGTGTATGCGTGCGTGTGTGTGTGTGCACGTGTGTGAAGCGGAGAGGGAGGGCTTACGAAACGCTTCAATCTGTACGTGTATTTAGGGAAATATAAGGACTCTGTTACGTTTCAGCTCATTGGAGCTGCGAAGGCACCAAAAACGGCCACAAAGGTAATTCAAATGTTTTAAACACTCCCTTAAAAACTTGCATGGGTAAGTGCATTTTAGCATAAAATACAATGTTGAAGTAAGGTCCTTCGCAACTGAACACCTCGGTGTTTCTCGTACACTCGCAAGAACACAAGAATCGTACAACTGGCAACGACTGCCGCTGAAGTCACTCGTTACGCTGGGATCTGGGGTGCCTGTCAGCTACAAAAAACACCACTGACTAAGCCAGTGGGACTTCTCTAGCTTATCGAGCCACCTTACCGACCGTTCCAGCAAATCGGCCTGGACCTACTGGGGCCGTTCCCGACGTCAAACTCCGGGAACAGATGAATCATCGTAGCTGCTGACTACCTCACACGCTACGCAGAGAGAAAGGCCCTGCCCAAAGACTGTGCCTCAGAAGTAGCGAGATTCCTCGTCGAGAACATTGTTCTGCGTCAAGGAGCTCCACAGGTCCTCATTACTGATAGACGAACGGCCTTTACGGTGGACCTAACTCATGCGATCCTGAGGTACAGCCAGGCAAGTCACCACCGGACCACTGCCTACCACCCACAGACAAATGGTCTCACCGAGCATCATAAGAGCATCGATGATATGCTGGCCATTACGTTTGATGTCGAAGACAAGACGTGGGATGAAATCCTCCCGCACGTGACCTTCACGTTGAATACGGTCGTTCGAGAAACGACGCTAATCACACCGTACACGTTGGTCGAGTGAAGGAGCCCGGCGACGACGCTCGACGCTATGCTTCTTAACGTCGCTGATGGAGAGAACAACTACGTCACCACCTACCTTCAGCACGCTGAAGAAGCTCATCAACTCGCCCACCTGTGCGTCAAGAATAAGCAGGTGATCGACAGCCGCCGTTACAATCTACGACTAAACTTCGTGGAGTACCAACCCGTGGCACGTGTTTGGGTATGGATGCCAATACGCCGACGAGTTCTCGGTGAAAAACGTCAGCGACGGTACCTCGGACTGTACAGAGTAGTTCGACGTCTCGACCCACTCGACTACGAGGTTGTTCCAGACGTCATTACGAACTCACAACGGCGCCGTGCTCGACGAGAGGTCGTCCATGTCATGCTCATGCACAAACCTAACAACTGTATTTTGTTGTTGCTCTGTTCATCGCTTGAATTTATTGTTTATAGTCTTTATTATTATATCTTCGTCTTTTGTTAAAACATCTGGACGATGCACTTTTCAGAGGGAGAAAACGCCACGTTCCTTTCTCAAGCTTTGTTATCGTCCATTACACTACGTTCAGCTCAAACCGCACCTACGAATTTTCAGAAGCTTCGAGGCTGTAGTAGATCGTTTTGTTAAGGTTAAGCCCACTTCATGAACATTACAGATATTTCTGAAACATACGTCGCCGCTAGAGATAACACTAGACTATGCAATGGCAGTGGTATAAATGCCGACGCACGTTAGCCACTATCGGTGCCAGTGTGTATCGCATTATTCTTACTTTTTGTTTACAAGTTTGGCCCGAATAATGTTTCATCTGATCATCGAGTCTACAGCTTTGGTCCACGTCACGACCTTGTGACAATATATATATATATATATATATATATATATATATATATATATATATATATATATATATATATATAACAGACAGTATTGCCAAGGATTGTACCGGGGAAGTGATTACAACCAATAGAATGTAAATAAGATGAAAGAAAAGTGGGTGAAAAAATAACCAGCCATTCCTGCTCATGGCTGGTTATCTTGGTGGAAAATGCGGTAAAAAAAGAGGTCGGCAAACGTGCGAAAAAACACTAGTTTTACTAACGTTTCGGCAAGTGCGCCTGCCTTCGTCGGAGTGAATGGTTGCACATGGCACACAGGGCACATATATAAGCCGCTTCTTTGCGTATCACACGGCTAAGTCATTATCAGTAGTTTAAGAAACACGATTACATATCACCAAAAGTACGTGGCTATAGTGCATATACAGCTGAAAACGCGTATCACTATACAATAGTGAATTGGCACATATTAAATACCCTACAACTTGAGTGGAATGCAACAGGTCTGCAAAATAACAGAC
Source organism: Rhipicephalus annulatus (assembly GCA_013436015.1). Taxonomy (NCBI): domain Eukaryota; kingdom Metazoa; phylum Arthropoda; class Arachnida; order Ixodida; family Ixodidae; genus Rhipicephalus; species Rhipicephalus annulatus. The sequence continues at coordinate 65,481 of WOVY01005861.1, read as the reverse complement.
TGCGCACGCAGTAGCTCACTTGGTCATACGTTCTGCAGAATAATCACGGCCTAAAAACATTAGGTAAGCCTTTAAAAATGAAAAACAAAAATTTTTAGAAAGATAAACAAAGTCACAAAGCAGGCAGAGCAAAATGAATGCGAGTAAAATGGTGAAGCGACAAAGGCCACCTACAATATGTAGGTAATATTTGACAATAGGCCAACATCGTGCAAAGAATATACACTTGTCAGTAAAACAAAAAAGCGATTTACTAAGGCAATATGCAAGTAAGCGTAACCGGGCTCTTGTTCATGCCGGCAGATAGTGTTTTGAACTTATGAATAAAAAATGACTCTTTTAATTCGCGTTCATGGTGTGATTTAAAACCCGATTCCAGTATTGTAGCTATCATGTTACTGAATGAATGACCTGTCTCAATGACATGCCTTGAAATCGGTAAGTTAGGAAGGGCATGCACATGAGCTTTATGATTATTGAAATGGTATAGAAAAGCAGTTTCAGTATGACCTATCTAATGTACATGACAGATTGAGCATTCTAGCAAATATACGACATTTGCAGTACAACAAGTGACACTGCCCTTAATTTTAAACTTGAAGTTCGTCGCAGTACTGCCTGCCAGTGTTGCTGTGGTCAAGTGTGCACACACTTTACAGCGGGGCTTTTTACAAGCACGACAACCAAGCGTCTGGACGTTATTGCTCTGTCTGGTTTTAGAGGAAGGTAATAAGTATCGCAAATATTTGCCTCGTCGGTACACAACACGTAGTGGTTCTGGAAACGCTTTTTCAAGGCGTTCGCTCTGCATAAGTATGTTGTGATGTTTACGGAAAATAAATGCGACGTTAGGTGCCGATGCATAAGGGGTTAAAACCAGGTTAACCTGTGAATGACTTTTAGTATTTTTCTTGGGGATGCAGAGTGCTGTACGGTCTTGTGCGTCGGCACGCCTTACTGAATCTTCGACTAACTTGGGCGTATACTTCTGTTTAAGAATTGCAGTGCGTAGCTCGTTACAGTTATTATAAAGTCAGATTGCTAGGAGCGAATACGCTCAAAGTGTAAGGCCTGGCTGTAAGGTATGCTGGATTTGCAGTGCCTTTTGCGGCTGCTTTGAAAGTGTAAATACCTCTGTCTGTCAGTCGGCTTGCGGTATTGCTTAGTGCTTAATTTTGCATTATCAAGACATACTGTGACATCGAGAAAGTTAATGGTCTCTGGTGAATATGTGTGCGAAAAAGGTATGGAAGGGTGAGCATTGATAAAGTCCGAAGTAGAAGCGGCTTATATATGTGCCCTGTGTGCCATGTGTAACCATTCACTCCGACGAAGGCAGGCCCACCTGCCGAAACGTTAGTAAAACTAGTGTTTGTTCGCACGTTTGTCGACCTCTTTTTCTACCGTATATATATATATATATATATATATATATATATATATATATATATATATATATATATATATATATCCTGTCTGACCAGTGACGTAGGTTATTCGTCCCCCCACTCGCAAAAGTATTGGCACGCCACCGATAGGTGTTAGATTTTTCATCTCGCTTACAGGCGATAGGCTGGTACTTTAGGCAGGACTTAAGCGTAGCCTTTTCAGTTTTTCAATCAGGAGGAGCAGCGATATGGATCCATAAAATAATGTTAGCGCTGTATTTGACATATGCTGCGATTTCTGCATGGCTATGTCTTATGTCGAAGCTTCTTGCACAAAAGACATCATATTAGGCTATGTGAGTGTAGTTATGTTGACCTTCACATATCCAGCTTCGAGGAATTCGGGCACTTCAGTACTGTATGACGTCACTGATAGGTGTTTTCGTAGCGTTCGTGTGTCAGATATTCCGACTGGCTATCTTTAACTTTGATGCTTTGACTCTGAGTTCTGATCTGTTTTGTTGTTATGATGGTTGGAAGATTCTCTTTAAATACGTCATCCCAGCCTATGCTTAATTACCTATGCGTTGTATAACTATTGCGTCTTTGCTAATGAGATCGCAAGTTTTTCAATCTGCCATTTCCGCATCACTCGAAGGAGTGCTTCCGAACAGATTCCAAGAACTGCAAAGGTGATATTTCAAGCTTTGCAGTTCTTTACTACTTTTTTTCTTTGTGGCATTTCACTTCCGAAACTAGATATGCTTCTTGCATTAGGTGGTTTCCACCACTCTTAGCGTAGCATGCAATAAAAAAGGTCTGTTCATGACACTGACTTTAATTGTTACGTAGGTGCAGCTCCTTATTGGAGGCCAATCAATCATGATTGTCAGAAGCCTAACTGCTACTTCACCTTTTGTACGTTTGTCCTGGGCTGCCGTTTAGATCTTCTATAGGTCAAATGAGCTGCTTTCTCCACCTTGGTAAGCTCTTCGATGTTTTACACCATACATTTGTGCAACCAAGAGGCCACCATTTTCCCACTTACGCGACTCGACAATTCTTGACTAGGTGTAGTAAGGCTCAAAGATACCCGATACCGGGGCTCGTAGCGACGCACTCACCAAACACCTCGCGAAGCAGATACCCCTGCTAGAAGAGAAAGTGTTAAGTTATGCCTTTTTAAAATAAAAATAAAGGCGACTGAAATTGGCACAGCAGAACAGCAATATAGAACTGTCGTTTTTGAAATGGGGAACAAAGTCTCCCAGCGCAGTATCTTCATCGACTGACCTAGCGAGGAGGCTATCAGTAAATAGCATCATTACAAATGAATGAACAGTTCATATCACGTCGATACACAAACGGATAATGAATCTTGTGGAAACACGCAAATACAAAGCAGAGCTACTGAAAGAACAATTGTAGTCAAGCCGTTTGTATAAGAAAGCTGCCCATAAAAAAGTATGTTTTTTTGCGGAGAAAAAGCCTTTGATTGACAGGAGAAGCGTGCCAAGTCGCAGCTTCCGCCAAGCGTTCAAAGCCTTTCTAATGTGGTCGCTCAACCTTCCGTCTTTGTTGTACAACTGGTTATACCTACCCATTGCCAATATCCTTAGATCAGTGCATTATTTCACTTGTGTGCTGCTCATGTCTTCAATGTTGATTAGTGAAATTTGCGAAGGTACCTCTCCCGAAAGATGCTGGTCCCACATTCGAAGCACCAACGAGGTAAATGTCTTCGTCAACGAAGAAACTATTTATTCCGATTGCGTATGCTTTCTAATATAGCTATTTTCTAAAAATGGGTGGACAAATTGTTCTCTCGATCACCTTTTAGGTACTTGCATTGCCCCTGGACAGGACTTATCTCAGAAGACTAGTTACACAAAGTATTTTTTTATTTATAACCTATGGCATACGATGGAAGGGCTACGTATAGCATGCTATCTAGGACAACTGCAGCGTTTCTGTTTATGCATTTCGCACGGAGTCTCATTCTTTGCAGATTGTATAGATATGGACTTCTTCGTAGCGCGTAACACAATTTACGTGTTTAGAGAGAACATGCGCGCAGCTGCGATAGTCCACTTTAACACTTTTAGCGGTCACCTATCAGAAGCGGTCTGTAAACGCGTCCTTTTGATATAGCGATGTTTCAAGGCACCCAGCCTTAAGATTCTACAAAATTTTGTCATGAGGTAATTTATGTGTGCCTTTGTAATCAATTCATGTTATTTATATAAATAAAATAACTATTTATTATTAGGAAAACGCCTAAAACAGTGATTGTGTCGAGCAGATGTTCCAACAAGCAGACTTTCCTTTTTCAAGACAAGACTAGAAGAGTTCCGTTCCGTCCTTGTGGAAGACAAGTTCATTTGTCTAAATGTTGGCTCGCCTCAACCCTTCTTTAATTATTTTTTCGTCGGACGCTTCCATAATACTCTTTCTGCTATTGCTTACGAAGTCAATCCAAGCTCTATTTTGGCATAAATAAGATGTGATGTGTAGTTCAAGTTGCTTTTTGGCTATGTTCATTTGCTGCTGAACTGATTGGACTTCTTACGTTGCTCGCAGGAAGCGGCACATTGAATGGATTGTAAAAAGTGGTTGTACTTTCAGCAAAAAATAATATGTAACAGTACTTTGAAATGTAGTTAAGTGAACACAACTTTAACATAAGGTGAGAGTTAGGGGGTTCGAATATATATCTCAGTTCTTTTTTAGATACTGTAGTTGTTTCAAATAATGGGATCAAATGGTGTAGAGAATTGTGTGCATACCACTACAAAAGGTTCATTGTAAAGAAGCGTGAGTGAGATCGCAAAGATAGGTGTCGGTCATTATACATTTCAGGTGACGAAGAAAACGCACCTACGTACGTAGGATTGTCCATAAAACGTATTTATTCTGCATTCAAACATTTGACCAGCGTGACATCTTGCAAAAGGGAACTTTTCAATGACCCTATGATAGGCGGTGTGTTTTTCGTCACATTCCCGTTAAAGGGAACCTTGTGTAGATGTGAAGCAGAGGGCCCTGACGCTTACACTGGCGGTGACATAGAGGTTGGTACTCATTGTTGCGTTGCGTCTTAGAGAAACCTGGGGAGGCGCAAAGCACGCACTTATGGACTAGTGTTTCCTACTGGAACATGCAAATCGCTGCTAATGCGAGATGAGATACAAAAGACTCCATTTGGACGCAAAGACCCACAGTACGCTTTTAGATGACGAGGACGCTGCGCATTTACATTGTTGAACAACGTCAAGTAGAGATCGTCTACCTGCAGTGCCTTGAAGGTCAAGTACCAGCGCCAGTATATAGGCACGATGCAGTCAAATTTTATAGTGTGAGTGCAGCGCAAGAGCGGAATGCCTAGCAGAGAATACATGCAATAATTTTAGGGGTCAGTCAAAATGGAACTTGATGACCGCGTCTTCTTGCCCGGGTGAGTGGGAGGATTTCCGCAAGGATACACGGAAACGCGTGCGCGCGACTGTTTTCTGCGTCCCCTATCGGCGAACGACCGCAAACGTAGGACAGACTATTGCCACCAACGCAGCTCTTTCTACTCAGCTGAAGGTGCCTATATTGATCAGTGAACTCGCATTTCTTAGTGAACTTGAACGATTTTGAGCGTATCTATCTATCTATCTATCTATCTATCTATCTATCTATCTATCTATCTATCTGTCTGTCACAGAACGAGCGCTAAAAACGGGCGCGCCGCCAAATTCTTGCGATAACGCGCCCGAGAGACGCGGCGATGTTACCAAAAAAAAGAGAAAAGAGAAAACAAGCATCCAAGGCTCCCCGGGCGCGCGACGCCTCTCCTCTCGGAAGCGTGGCGTCGCCGATGAACCTCCTCACCCCACAGCGGCGGCCGGGCAAGCGCTAGAAATTTACAGAACGAAAGGGGCGGGGTCATACCGAGTTGAATCATCCTCCGGGCAGGGCAGTCGAACCGTCTCGCGCCTCTCCCCAGCTTTCGCTGCGTATCGCGCCGACGAAATGACGAGAACCGTCTGGAATGCCGCGCGCAAGGTATTTAACCGAGCAGCCGAGATGAGAGATCAGGAGGAGACGGAAGTGAGCGCCAGAGCGCGTAGGGATTCCGCCGTGTAGTCGGCGAAGTTTTTGGTTTGTAGGGACGAGGCCGGAGATGAAGAGGATTTCCACCTACTGGTGAAGGCTCGAGCTACAGGCAAGAGCGTGTGTTTACCGCTATCGAGCGAGGACGCGTGGCAACAGCTGCGTGTGTGAAGCCGACGTGTTTCCGGCGAAGAAGTTGAAGTTTGAAGAGTGGCCAATTGAAGACGGGAGGTTTCCTGGAAGAGAAACTTCGAGGGCTGCGGAACGACAACAACGCTGGACTTTGAGTGAGTGATTCTCGGAAGAGTATCATCTAGACTTTAGTTCCAAGAACTCTGGACTGAATAGGTTTTCTATTTCTTTAGTCTTTGAGTGTCTTGGTTGTTCAATGCATGCGACTGCATTGTAGTGCGTATTGTTGTCTGTGTCCGTTGTTCGAGTGTGGCTAATTGTACTGTGTAGTGTGTTGATTGATTGGTGACGCATTGTATGCAACTATTGTGGAGTGTGCATTCTCGTGTGTTGTTTTCGATCTGCCAATTTTGAGAATATAATATTTGTTTTGGTTATCAACTCTCGGCTCTGACTTGTTCTTTGGCCCACAGCCGGCGTCCGCTGGCGCACCAAAAAGGACCACTTCTAAATTGTCCACGCTTTCGTGGTGCGGTTCGGGGGGGCCGATACTTCGGCTCTTGGAATTAGCCCGGCGATCGCCTCCCTAATTAACGGGACCGGTGTGACAATTAATCTGGCGTCCGCGATACAGGACCTTTTGGTGCACAGTGTGTTCAAAGTAGTGAGAAAGAGCCTCGATTTATTGATAGTGCTATCGGAATGATTTTGTGTGTTGTTCAGTGTTCTCGTTAACGAGTGCAGGGGAGTGTTCCGATAGACTGATTTAGGCAGATACTTTTTGCACGCGGCAAGGTTTTATTTGCGAGTTGCGAGACACAATGGATCTCGAAAAGTTAGTTGCGCTTGGTGAGAAGATGGGTCTTTCCGGCGCCGAACTACGGAAATGGGTAAGCCAGAAGGAGAAAGAGGCGGTGGAGAGAGAAAGGTTGGCAGCTGAGAGAGCCAAGGAAGAAAAAACAGCTGAGTTGGAACGAGAGAGGTTGGCGGTCGAAAGAGCCAAAGCGGAAAAAGAAGCTGAGTTGGAGAGAGAGAGGTTGGCAGCAGAGAGGGCCAAGGAAGAAAAAGCAGCTGAGTTAGAACGAGAGAGGTTGGCAGCTGAAAGGGTGAAAGAAGATGGAGAGTCAAAGGAGCGACAGCTGAAGGAAGAAAGAGAGCAGCAATTGAAGTTGGAGCTGGAGAGAGAGAAGTTGGCAGCCGAAAGGGCGAGAGAAGAAAGAGAAGCGAGGGAGCGACAGCTGAAGGAAAAAAGAGAGGCGAGGGAGCGACAGCTGAAGGAAGAGAGGCAAAGGAGCGACAGCTGAAAGAAGAAAGAGAGGAAAGGGAGCGGCAGCGGCAGCACGAGATGGAACTCGAGCGGCTCCGTTTGCAACAGCGAAGTGAAACTCCCGTCCAAGCTAGAGTTGAAAGCAGCGAACGGGAAGATCACGGCTTCCGCTTGAACCCAAGCAAGCTGCTCGTAGCGTTTGATGAAAGGAAGGACGACCTAGACGCGTACCTTCACAGATTCGAGACGATTGCGAGGAGCCAGAATTGGCCGGAACAGCAATGGGCAACTGCTTTGAGTACTTGCTTGAGTGGTGAAGCGCTCAGTGTGTACGGCAGGCTGACGCCGACCGATGCAGCCAACTACGCAAAGATGAAAGCTGCTTTGTTGAAGCGATTTAGATTCACTGTGGAAGGATTCCGGGACAGATTTCGGACAGGAAAGCCAGCTGACGGTGAGACAGCTACGCAGTATGCCGCCCGACTTTGCCATTATTTCGACAGATGGATTGAACTTTCAGGGACAGCGCAGGAGTACGATGAGCTTAGAGAGCTGCTAATTAGAGAACAATTTCTTACTAGTTGCCACCCAAGCCTGTCACTGTACCTAAAAGAGAGGAAGGCGGACTCACATGAAGACATGCTTGAATTGGCTGATCAATTCTTGGAAGCGCAAGGTGGCACTAATTTGGCCAAGGTCAAGAAGGATTGTCCCGATGATTCGAAGAAATTGGCTCCCGAAGAAAAGAAGCGTGCACTGGAGAGCATTCAGCGATGTTTTCTGTGTAACCGAGTGGGTCATCGCGCGAAAAACTGTCGAACGATCTTTACGAGCCCTACGGTAGTGAAATGTTTTAAGTGTGGTCAGACTGGGCACAAAGCAGATGCATGTCGAAACGGAGCGAGTCAAACTCACCAGGTATCCTCTGTGCAAGCAGCACCGAAATCCGATAATAATGCCGTCACCGACGGATTCGTAGAATTGAAAAATGGGGAGAAAATTCCTAATGTGGGTGCTGTAATGTCAAAACAGCCAGCCGGTGTTACGAAAGGAATGCCAACGGTGCCTGGAAAAGTTGCGGACAAAAAGATTACGGTGTTAAGAGATACCGGTAGCTCCACTGTTATCGTGCGGAGAGATTTGGTACGGGAAAGTGAGTTAACAGGCAAAACGAAACCGGTTTGCCTAATTGACCGTACAGTTCGGATGCTTCCCGAAGCAGAGATTGAGGTGGAAACCCCATACTTCAGCGGGAAAGTTACCGCTCTATGTATGACGACCCCCCTTTACGACCTTGTCATCGGAAACATCGACGGGGCGCGAGGACCGAATGATCCGGAATGTTTGAGAGAAGACCCTAAGATAGAGCCCTCGCAACCCAGCGACCGCGAGATACAGTGGAGGAGCAGCCCGTGACGGATCTCACTAGAGCCCAAGGTGAAGCCGCGGCCGAAGAGACAGCGAATGAGAAGATGATCGTGTTGAATGAGTTCATGGGTCCGAGCAACTGGACTTACGTCGGCACGACCTCAACCGACCGACAGTGTAAAGGAGACGGAGTTGGCCAGCCGGGCAAAATGTAGAGGCATGATCAAGCGGGTAAATAAACAGACAGCACCCGTCGAATGTAATGACGCGTTAACGGTGTCGGAAGTGACAACGATGGCTGAGACGCCGCCTCAGATACCGTCGTTGGAAAGGGCTCGCCGAAAAAGAACGTGGAAACACAAGAAGAGATCGAGCGAGCACCGCAAAAGGGGGTGCAAGCGCTGCTCGAAGTACTCAGGATAAGTGCTGAGGTCGAATCAGAATGTGTTGGGCAGTGCTGAGTGCCATATGTTGTGTTAATGTTGTGTTATCCTGTGTCACAAGTGTCGAAGTGTTGTGCTGTGATGTGATGTATAGTATTGGACCATTTATGTAATGAGAGAACTTTGTACATTTGTATTTTTGGGAATGTGTGGTGGAGTGTTGTACTCATGTGCTTGTGGTTGTGTTTTCGCGTGTTGTGTAATTGAATTACAATGTACAATTGTATTAAGTGATCTATTGTGAATGTGACGAGTCATGAGCGACGGACTATGTTACAGTCTGTGAGAGTGTGTGGTGACTGTTCGCGCTCGTTTGTGTGGTTTTGAATATTATGAAATAATATTCTTAAAGTGGGAGGCAGTGTCACAGAACGAGCGCTAAAAACGTGCGCGCCGCCAAATTCTTGCGATAACGCGCCCGAGAGACGCGGCGATGTTAACAAAAAAGAGAAAAGAGAAAACAAGCATCCAAGGCTCCCCGGGCTCGCGACGCCTCTCCTCTCGGAAGCGTGGCGTCGCCGATGAACCTCCTCACCCCACAGCGGCGGCCGGGCAAGCGCTAGAAATTTACAGAACGAAAGGGGCGTGGTCATACCGAGTTGAATCATCCTCCGGGGAGGGCAGTCGAACCGTCTCGCGCCTCTCCCCAGCTTTCGCTGCGTATCGCGCCGACGAAATGACGAGAACCGTCTGGAATGCCGCGCGCAAGGTATTTAACCGAGCAGCCGAGATGAGAGATCAGGAGGAGACGGAAGTGAGCGCCAGAGCGCGTAGGGATTCCGCCGTGTAGTCGGCGAAGTTTTTGGTCCGTAGGGACGAGGCCGGAGATGAAGAGGATTTCCACCTGCTGGTGAATGCTCGAGCTACAGGCAAGAGCGTGTGTTTACCGCTATCGAGCGAGGACGCGTGGCAACAGCTGCGTGTGTGAAGCCGACGTGTTTCCGGCGAAGAAGTTGAAGTTTGAAGAGTGGCCAATTGAAGACGGGAGGTTTCCTGGAAGAGAAACTTCGAGGGCTGCGGAACGACAACAACGCTGGACTTTGAGTGAGTGATTCTCGGAAGAGTATCATCTAGACTTTGGTTCCAAGAACTCTGGACTGAATAGGTTTTCTATCTCTTTAGTCTTTGAGTGTCTTGGTTGTTCAATGCATGCGACTGCATTGTAGTGCGTATTGTTGTCTGTGTCCGTTGTTCGAGTGTGGCTAATTGTACTGTGTAGTGTGTTGATTGATTGGTGACGCATTGTATGTAACTATTGTGGAGTGTGCATTCTCGTGTATTGTTTTCGATCTGCCAATTTTGAGAATATAATATTTGTTTTGGTTATCAACTCTCGGCTCTGACTTGTTCTTTGGCCCACAGCCGGCGTCCGCTGGCGCACCAAAAAGGACCACTTCTAAATTGTCCACGCTGTCGTGGTGCGGTTCGGGGGGCCGATACTTCGGCTCTTGGAATTAGCCTGGCGATCGCCTCCCTAATAACGGGACATGTGTGACACTATCTATCTATCTATCTATCTATCTATCTATCTATCTAGCCACCTACGACTTTTAGCTTTCCTGGCAGATATGATATTGTTATCGATGCCAAAACTTGGTGTGGCGTAAAATGACTGTATGAAAAACATATATGACAAGTCATAACATGAAAATCATGACATTTATATCGTAAATATTATGATTTGCATTTCATGGTCCTGCTTCTCTTGCGGTGGTCTCGTTCACGTTATATGTTGCAAAACTGGGATGGTTTGACATAATTGCACGCGAACACAAGCGCCAGACCCTAACATGAAAATTATGCGTGTAATGTAGCAACATGACTACGTGCCACGGTCATGATGCGCTCGTGACCAATTCGCTAGTGTCACATATACAAAATTTTGTATTACGGCACGTGAATGAAGGAACAAGTTTTGTGACTGGTGCAGACATGATAATCATGAGATGCGTGTCATGTAACAACTTGACAACATGCCACGCTCGGTGTGCGCTGGCGGCCGTTTCGCTACCTTCACTTATACCAAATTTGGTATTATGGTACGTAAATGGATGACGAAGGTATGAGACTGGGGCAAACATGATAAACATGAGATACGTGTCGTGTACCAACATGACTACATTCTATGATTATCTTGTGTCGCGGCCGTTTCACTAGCTTCCCATGTACCACATACGGTATTACGTGGCGCGAACGGACGACATATTCCAATGGTTTATCCAAACATGATAATCACGACATGTATGTCATGTAACAACATGACCACTTGCCCCGCTTATGATGCGCTTACGGCCGTTTCACTACCAGTAGGATGCAAAGGTGGGCTAGTTGGTTATTCATGATGGTTCAGCGAACTGGGAGCGCGGGGGTAAACACAGACACAAAGCAAAGAGGAGGCACACAGCACGTACTGTGCCGTGTGCCTCCTCTTTGCTTTGTGTCTGCGTTTACCCTCGCGCTGCATTTCGCTGAACCATCGTTTCACTAGCTTTCCATATGCCAAACTTGGTATTACGTGACGCCAGAGGATGACGAAAGTAAGTGACTGGTGCAAACATGAAAATCATGAGATGCGTGTCATGTCAGAACATGCCGAGGTCAAGGCGACATTACACTTCGACGTGACGCAGTGCGCGTGCTCGGCGGCGTTTCTTTCGTCGCGCCATGCCTCCATTGCCACGCCAGGTGCTGGCCCTGCCATATACTCGCAGGCACGCGCCGCACGGCGGTTTTTTTTTTTTGACGCATGTGCGTTTCAGTGCGTCCGGCATCCCTCCGTTACGAAAAAAAGGAGACGCAGTGTTGTCTCGGTAGCGCATTGGCGTGAAATCTGGCATGTCGCGTTTCGCGGCGGTTGCCATCGGCCCACGCCGACGGACGCTGGTCGCGCCTGGCGTCAGACTATACAGTGCTCGCGTTTTGCTAACATAGCGTCATTGTGCCCAACGTGTGCACGCGTCAACGCTACATAGGAGTATATTGGGCCCTTCATGATGCGCTCGCGGCCGTTTTGCTAGCTCAACATACACCAGATTTGGTGTTACGTGACGTCCATGGATGACGAAATATATGACTGGTAGAAACATATTAATCCGGACACGCGTGTCATGTAGAAACATTACAACATACCACGCTCATAGTGTACTCGTTGCCGTTTCGCTATCTTCACATATACTAAATTTTTTATCATGGGACGTGAATAGATAATGAAGGTAAACGACACATCCAAACATGATAATCATATCGCGGAAGTTGTGAACAGCATAATTTACTTCCACCAGGTAACGTTGTGGTGACTATAAAGCGACATATCAACCTTCCTCATTCAGGCTTCGCATATCATCTAATTGCACTGTACTTCGAATCTGCCTTTTTTTCTTCGCGCACTATGGCCAATAAATCGGCCAGATTGTTTGTTTAAAGTCTTGCGTGGCCACTGCAAGCTTGTTCATTTTAGAAAATTTTCATAGTTCTCGACCTCACAATGATCGGTCCCAGGCATTTCAATGAACATTCTGTCTAGCTATGAAGACTAATTATTTCCGTCGTCATTGGTACGTGACCCAGAGACCACGTATTTATGACAATAGCACTTGCTAAGCGATTTCAATTGTAAATCTCAAGCGGTCTCTACACAGCTGCTCTGCAGTGCTAGCAGACAAAGTGCTGCTAAAAAAGATCACGCAAATTTTCCTCGCACAATTTTATTATTGCTCAGATTGCTTATTTATCAAGCAGCAGCAGCTTCTAAAATTGGCTGTCATTTAGACAACGTTGGTTCAGCGTCAACACAAGGCTTCGAAATGACTTGTCACCCAGAAAATATATGCTTGTGTTATGACGTAGGGTAAGAGCGCAGAGCACAAAGACTGCGAAGAGGCTTAAATAGATAGCAGCGCAGTGCTTGGACGTCTTATTCCTCTGCTCTGTCACGGTCTTATGCACTTTAACCTTGTATTATGTCAAAACAAAAACTCCAAACAGCTACCCTGGAGATGTTTCATTTACCTCTAAAAGCTGTAACATTTATCAATAGGGTACGACTACGGCCTCTGCAATTATTCTATTACAGCATCAGGTGCATCATCACATAGGCCAGTCTCTGCTTGTGAAGAACCCTTAGCTTTTTCTCACTGTGTCGGTGACCAGCGGCGTATCTTTGCTTAGTGAAGCACACAGGTATTCCTTTACCCTTAGGAAGTGGTGAGCTTTTTTTTGAGAAAAAAGTAACGAGACATCCCTGTCCTGAGATGTATTGCAATGTAGAACAAACCTCTTTAAAGTGTTTTGTAGCGTTAGCTACACTGGCCTCGCTGAGCCAATTTCGTGTGGCACTGGTCCGCGCATGCGCAATGATACTCCTCGCCGCCATGCGCGGATCGCCGCTGGTGTGTGCGCAATTCGATGCGCGCTGCAGACGATCAGTGGTGTCACGCACTGGAGCCGGCAACTCCCTCGTACTCAGCCGCGGCCGCGTGCGACTCACCGCCGCCGGTGTGCGTTTTCCAGAGGAGTGTTATCATAGCCTTGGTAGACATATGGACGCCGATGAGCGCGCCTTCCCTGTGCAGTCGCCATTTGACACTGCGCTGGAGTCACTTGATAGCGCCTCTGACTGGCGTTTGCCACTGCGGTATAGCCATGGCGAAGGAGAGTGCAAATGCTGCTCAACGGTGCAGTAGAGCGGAGAAGCTTAACTCATCAGATCCCGAAATAGTTGCACGGCAAAATAAATATGCATGTGCCACATAATACGTATGCCGTGTGTGTGTCATTAGAACAGCCGTAAGCATGATAATCAAGCTAATTCTAGACAATTAGGAAAGCTTTCCAGAGGAGTGACGTCATGGCCTTGACAGACATAATAGCGCCAGCGCGGGTGCTGCTATGCTATCACAGAAAGATAGACAATTCCAAATACCGTGTTGGGGCCTTAGAGACGGCAGCCTCTTACTTCACTGATAACCGAGTCATCTTTGTGGCAATGGAGAAGCTACCTGAACGTTGAGCAGAAAATATACCTGTGCCACGTAATACGTATACCATGTGTGTGTCATTGCAGCAGCAGTAAGCATGATAATCAAGCTATTCCTAGACACTCTAGAAAGCTAAGAATAATCAGCTGAACCTTTTTAACGCTACTTATATCCTGGCATAGCTGAGCTAAGCCACTGCCATTTTTTTCTACGGAGATACAAATAAATTTTGGAACATATCACGATACTGAAATACAGATACCAAAAAAGCCAGGCCTGCGCGGCAGGCGCAGCACAGTCACTGCAAAAGCTAGAAGAGCGGCCTTTCAGAGCTTTTTAAAAACACTTATTGAGCCACTACAGCAAGCACACTTGCTTCGTACCCACTAGGGCATTATTAATAAGCTTTTGGGTAGCAGGCTGGCTTTTGCTATGCTATTTTTTGACATTCTTCTGAGAAGCGCGGTATCCACTAAACACTTGCCAGGAATTTTCAGCCTATTGTACATGCAGGTGCTGATAAAGACGACAAGTTTAGGCCGAAGTGGGTAATCGCCACAGTTTAAAGGGAAATAAGAACAAGATTATGTAATGAGTTGGAGCATTACACTGCCCACTCGTTACGGCATTAGCATTGTGTGACCACTGGTTCTTCGTTCACTGTTGTAAAACGCTTTATAAGTCCTATTAACGCAATTGCTTACCCAACATCAAGCCTGCCCCAGGCAAGTTTGACAAACCTCTCAAGCACCGGAGTAGGTGAGTGGTAGAATACTGGGCTGGCACCCAGTGAACCCGATTTCTAGCCCCACTGTGGCATTGGTGCTAGGTCAAGCCTGCCTAAGGCAACTTTGACATGTTACAAGCACTGGTGCGAGATTTTTCTAATTTCGCGCGGTGTGGTTGCGGACACCGGCGGCGGCGGACAAAGATGCAACTGCGCCTGACCCGAAAAGTGATCTCATAACAGCTTTCACAGTAAAATGGCCGTAACACAAATACAGATGCAAGCTTTCGAAAGCGTGCTCAGATTTCGGTTTACATATAAGAACCATAGGTGGTCGAAATTTCCGGAGCCCTCCACGTCGGCGTATCTCATAACCTTATGGTGGTTTCGGAACGTTAAACCCCACATATTAATCTAGCTTTCGAAAGAGGAGGAATGCAGAGCGGAACGTTGAGTGCTTTGCAGGATAGCCACGAGAAATGTTTAGGGCCCATGTGAGACAGCAAACAGACAAAATTGTGGTATTCAGTTGTGGGTACTTCTTCGTCGACTTAATGCTGGTGGTGTACCGTCAGTGCATGTACGGCTTGGTGCTAAGACAGCGATATGGTAACCATTTCTCTGCGCAATAGTCCTTTTCAAGATTTAACTAACAGCTTTTCTTTTAAAACAAGCTAAGGCCACAGAGAGGGAACACGACAAACTAAAATGAACGTAAACAGAACTACCAATAGACACCTTACACACAATACTGCCGTTTATCAATAAGGCAAGTGAATAAACTGTCAATCAATAGTGAGTGACTGAACTTAAGTATGAATTGTTTGTGAATGAAATGACTTGAATTTTAGATTATATAAATCTTTTTGCAGGTTAAGCAAATATATCGACGTCTAAAACCTACGATAACTGCCGACCTGTGGAAATCCCGTATCATTCATAATGAAAGCTGTATAATCTTTCACATTTTTTAACGTTGTCTTGCGGTATGTATTCAGGCAAATGTTCTTAAAAATCTCATTACAATGTTTGCCAACTGGGCTCTTGTAGAAGCCTGTGTGAACTTTTTTTATCTACCTAAAAAAGTAAAAAAACGTGACCTTTAAAGTATGTGCTTCATACATTTACTTTTTTTCTTGTACACGAATCATTCAGAACAGAAATGTTAATCATTATTAACGTCGTCATCGTCATCATCAGCCTGAGTGCGCCAACTATACGGCAAATGCCTCTTCCAGGTTCCGCCAACAATCACGATTTGTGTTTTTTGCGCACTAAAATTGCCGTCCTCTCACGTTTTAGATGCGGAGCGTCTAATACTCGAGGCTTGTAGTGCGGCGCCGTCCGCAAGCTTCCTCCTCCTTCTTCCACCATCTGTGCATCCCTTCCTCCTCTACACACCGCGCGCGCTTCACTCCTCCACCATCTGTGCAACCTTCTTCCTCTACACACCGCGTGCGCTTCTCCTCTTCACGAACATTCGCTTGCTGTATAATGTAGCGCGCATGCGCCGTCACGCTTCGAGAACATCGGCAGCTGACGCGCGCGCATGCGCCGTCGCGCTTTGAGAACATCGGCAGCTGACGCGCGCGCATGCGCCGTTGCGCTTCTCCCCCTTCTCGAACATTCGACAGCTGACAGTGCATGCGCCGTCGCGCTGTATATATACTCAAGGTCGGCGCTCGCTCGCTCAGTTGCCGCTCGTCGGTTGGTTTGTACGGCGCGTCGACGTCCAAGATCGCGGTGAAATGAATTCGAACGAATTCACAAACACAATGATCGACGTCCCTTCGACCAGCGCCGCCCTTTCGCATACATGTGTACGTGTTCACTCATTTAACACCCCCTCCTACAACCACGTTAACGAATTTAGCCATCGACCCAAGTAAGTCGCAATTTAACACCCCATTTCACAACCACGTTAACCAATTTAGCCATCGACCCAAGTAGGTCGCACTTTAACACCCCGTTAACCAATTATATGCTCCGCATCCTCCTCAGTGTTCCCCCGAGGGAAGCTGCGGGCAATTTTTTTTGCCGTCCTTTGAAGTCCAATCAGTTACCCTATGTGAGGAGTGGATATCCCATCCATGTTATGCGTGGCCAGCCCATGTTCATTTCGTTGCATGTTTTGAGTGAGCTTGATCCGGTGGCGTTCACGCTCCACTGCGCATGCGTCTACTTCTCTTCCCTCTCTCGTCTTGCAATGCCGTTGTAGGCGGCGTCTTCTGGTCTTCGCTCACTCTCCCTCTCTCTCGTCTAGACATTCTTTCTCGAGTCTTTAGACTTTCATTGCGCATGCGCGGTTCCTCCCCCTCTCCTACAATCACCAGTCACTCATCTCGGGAGAAGGGAAGTAGTTTTGAATAGGATTATGAACCCCAAGACTGTCTCTGCATGAAAAGAAACCTTATTAGTAGTGCACAGGAGTATGGGGTGTGAAGAGTGAAGGATATGTAAAGAGAGAAAAAGGTAGGAGATAAGAAATTGGCCCCGTATCTGCATGTTACACTGCAAATGTCGTCGAAATACGATAGTCTTGCATCTCGAGAGAGAGAAAAAAACGTTTATTTGATATTACGCGCAAGAAAATCGGTGAATGGTAATGTGGAGGCACTGCGTTAGAGTGCGTCGAGCGTGCAGCAGAGGCGAACTAGCGCTTCAAGTCACGTCACACGTGAGACATGGGCGCTATCTAGCAGTTATCTTGGAAAACAAAGCGCGCACACCCTGCGCGGCCGTCTCGGAGTTGATAAGGTGGAAAAATCAAGCGACAGGTAGGTGTCACTACTGCGTCGTCTTAGCAAAGCGTTAGAAACACTTACCTTTTCGTGCAAGCCTTGCATAGTCAGCGCAACGTGATAAACGATACAGTCCTTAAAAATAATGTGTATGCCTTTTCTAGTAAGAGACACACATACAGTATATTGACCGGTTATTACGGTGCCTCAGATGTGCGCAATCATTGCTTTTTAATTGACCATCGGAAAAGTATGCACGCTGAAGCTTGAGCAATATTGGTGGGATCTGCGGATGGGGCCAGCAATTTGGAGTATCATTTGGGCGCTTTGGGGCCGTTTAAGGTACCGTTAAAGGCGGACAAACAGACTAATCCACAGACAGATAGATAGACAGACAGGTAGACCAAAATGTTTCCGTCTTTAAAAAGAATGGGACCAATCATCCTTATGCAGGGTTGAGTCGCAACGCACCAGATGCAGCTGAACGGAAGGCTCCCGAGTAGGCCAAGGAAAATATTTGTCGAACAAGGAGCACAATGAGCCAGAGTGGCACGTTACTAAAAGAGCAGTGTGCGAAGCACATGCCTGAGTGCGTAGCACTGGTCCATCTGAGACTGCGAGACAGTTCGTTAAAAAGGGGCCGCAGATGACGACACCATGCCGAGTCGACGACGGAGTCTGGTGGATTTGAAAAAGTGGCTTATTTGGTCGTAGGACTTGAGGAGGCGGCGTGCGCACTTGAGGAAGGGTGCAAGGCGGTATCTGAGGTCATTCGGCGGCTACCGTCAACAGCATCGCGGAAAGAGTGAACCTTAAGAACAGCTGCACCAGCCCGCTTACCGGTGTTGTTTACTGAACTGTCGACGCACTCCAGCGCTTGGCAGTGAGTCGTGGAGCCATCTGTCGTGGCGAGAATAACGGTGGCTTTGTGCTCGGGCTACCAGGAGGGGGAGCGCGGCTCGTTGCTGCGTGATTGCCGCTTCAGTTAAGACAGCGCTGCGATGTCTTTGTACAGGGTCCCTTACGGTGACTGCCACCGTAGCAAAGGCAGCGCTCGTCGCGCGAGCAGGTCACAGTGGCACTGCAAAAAAAACGCAGCGGGCGCATTGACAGGGTCGCGGCTGACGAGGGTGGACCCGCCGACCCTGCCAGCGTCTGCTAGCGAGTTTTGTTTTATTGAAAAAACCGACGGCTCGCGCTGCACAACCGTTCACTGGCCACCTCGTACTTGTAGGCACTAGTTCTTGACCTCAATGGTTGTGCCAGCGGAAAATTTCTCCTGTCAGTTGTTAAACAATAAAAAATTGGCAGATACCACGTACAGTGGGAATTGATGATATGCGAAGCACAAATGAGAAATGGTAATAAGTCACTTTAATATCAGCACACCGTGACGAGGTGGAGGTAAATGAGGCCGTACATGACTTCCATGCCACCACTACCGTGTTTGTATGAGTCGTTTACTTTCGTCATCTATTCACGTCACGTGATACCAAGTTTAGCATATGCGGAGCTACCAAAGTGACCACGAGCATGCTATGAGAGTGGTATGTTGTCATGTTCCTACATGAAACGCGTGTCAAGATTATCATGTTTGCACCAGTCATATACTTCGTCATCTATTAACGCCCCGTAACACCAAAGTTGGTATATAACTAACCGTAACAACCAAAGTTGGAGCAAGCAAAGCGGCCGCAAGCGCATCATGAACAGACCTATATACTCCAATATAGCAGGTGACGCGCGCGCACGCTGGGCACAGCGACGCTACGTTGGCAAAACGCAATCATTTATAGTGTGACGCTAGGTGCGACCGGCGACCGTCAGCTAGGCCCGACGGCAACCGGCGGGAAAAGGCGACATTTGCTACATTTCGCGTCGATTCGCTACCCAGACAACACTGAGTCTCCCTCTTTTTGTGTCAAAGGGACACCGGACGCACTGAAACACGCATGCGTCTAAGCAATGCAGCTCAGCGCGCGCTTGCGAGCATACGGCAGGACTGGGGTTTGGCGTGGCAACGCCGGCGCGACGCGACGAAATGAACGGTGGCATCCGGCCGGCGAGCACGCGCACCGCGTCACGTCGAAACGTATTGGCATTTTGACTTTGTCATGAAGCCATGCACTCACATGACACGCATCTCATGATCATATTGAACAATATGTGGACAATATTTGGACATGTGGACAATATTTGCACCTGTGACCTACCTTCGTCATTCATTGGCGTCGCGTATTACCGAGTTTGCTACATGTGGAGCTAGCGGAACGGCCGTGAGCGCATCATGAGCGTAGCATGTAGTATTGTTGTTACATGACACGCATCTCATGTTTGTCATGTTAACACCAGTATGATACTTTCGTCATTCATTCTCGTCGCGTAGTACCAAATTTGGTATATGTGAAGCTAGCGAAACGGCTGCAACCGCATCATGAGCGTGGGATGTTGACATGTTAGTACATGACACGCATCTCATGATTACAATGTTTGCACCAGTCGCATACCCTCGTTATTCTTTCACGTACCATAATACCACATTCGGTATATATGACGCAAGCGAAATGACCGCGAGCGAGTCATGAGCGCGTAACGTAGTCATGTTATTACATGACACGCATGCAATGATTTTCAAGTTAGGAACTGTCACTTGTGTTCGCCATGCAATCAAGTCATACCATATCAGTTTTGCAGCACGCCATGTGAACGAAACCACCGGAAGAGCTGCAGGACCATGAAATGGTAATAATGACATTTATGGCATAAATGTCACGATTTTCCTGTTATGACTTGTCATATATGTTTTACATACAGTCATGTTATGCCATACCAATTTCGGTATCAATACCATTATCAGAACGGCCAGGAGAGCTCAAAGTCATCGGCGGATAGATAGATAGTTAGATAGATAGATAGATAGATAGATAGATGAATAGATAGATAGATAGATAGATAGATAGATAGATACGCTCAAAGCCGTCGACGTTCGCTAAGAAATGCTTCGCATTTAAAATTTACAACATGCGCGTTAATTAAGTACGGACTGTGGATCTGTGTGTCCAAGTGGAGTATTCTCTTTCTCATTGCCCATTAGTAGCGATTGGCATGTTCGAGTATCAAACACAGGTCCATCACTGAGTTCTTTGCCCCTTTTTAGGTTTCCCTCCTGCGCGACGCTGCGATGAACGCCAGCGTTAACGCCACCACCATTGTCGGCGTTAGCTTCCACTGCTTCGCATCTACACATGGATTGCTGGAGCGGAAGATGGTGCAATTCTTGTCCTTTTGATTTCAGCTATGATATTCTTAAACCGTATTGTTCCCTGACTCGCCATTCTTTCTTCTTGTCACTTAAGGTTACAAATTTTCTTAACATAGCTAGGTGGGGCATTCATAGCTTAAGTTGAACCATTTCCGGTTTTCGGCGTCTCAAGTACCTGTCAACAAGATGCACAACAACCTCTTGAAAGATAATGGCACTTCATAATGGAACGGCAGTACAGCCACACACGGACAGATGAAATGTCATACATGAAACAGGCTTTCTCCAAATGAGAGCCTTATTCAGGATTTGGCTAACTGGTTCACTGTCCTAACACCTTCATTTGTTCATGTGTTATTGCGGTGCCGTTCAAATATGAAGTGTTACCCTAAGTTGCATTTCGGGTTTGATAGTGAGAAATCAACATTCATTATCAGAAAATGTTCGCCGAGTGTGCTCGACCATTCCTCCCAGCTATCTTCCTAACCTGTGGTACTCTGCTCTTAGTATACAAAGAGAATCTTTACAGAGGGGGGGAGCACAAAATATTGTAAAAATACCAACATCTTCATAACTCATGAAAAATGGCATGTCAAAGACAAGAAACGCTACAAGAGAACAAAATGTATGTTTGTTTTCTGCAAGCTCTATACAAAAATCATACACAATTGTGTAAATTGGTATTACAATTGAATCAATCAAGTGACCAATCAGGATTTCATACAGGTACACTACAATCGATCACACTAATAATATCATTAAAGTATAAAGAAACAGGTAGAATACAATTTACTCATCTTCAAGCTTTTGCCCTACGAGACGATCATATCTTAGAATATGGGTTTTTGGCATGGTTCCCATCCACCCAAAATCCCATTGCTACTATTGATGATTTGCAACAAAAGCTATGCGTTTTATCTCTATCAGATGAGGACGCACCGACTAGCATATGCAGATGCTATCAGTTCTGAATGTTCATACAATATCTAGTCGTGTAATGCTATTCTGCCTCAAATGTTAAGAAGCTCATTATGCATAACAAAAATAAAATAGATTCAAAT
Source organism: Rhipicephalus annulatus (assembly GCA_013436015.1). Taxonomy (NCBI): domain Eukaryota; kingdom Metazoa; phylum Arthropoda; class Arachnida; order Ixodida; family Ixodidae; genus Rhipicephalus; species Rhipicephalus annulatus. The sequence continues at coordinate 44,018 of WOVY01005861.1, read as the reverse complement.
GGCTTGATTTCCTACAACAGTTCCAACAAAACCCGTCATAAGAAGCACTTCAAACTCCCAGACTACGTTTGCTCCAACAATGCGTTTAGTTTCTCGCCCTTTCTCCGGCTGTCAGGGAGTGAAACGTCTTATCTGAAACGGTGGTCACAGAGCCCTCTGTTTAAAAATTTGCGGAACTTGCTGGTGAAGCCGTTCTATCAGCAACACGTAAGCTACGCTATAACTATTGTGTTCATCATTGTCTTTCTGAGCTTTGTGTTTTATGTTGGTGATGCAAACTGATACAGTTATCATTTTTGTATCATATGTTCGGCTTGCGTTTCTATTTTTCTTCTATTATTACGCTGATTATGAAACTGAGACAGTGTTATTGCGTTAACTTTTTGCATTGTTTAACATATAGAGGGATAATGATGTAAGACCTTATTGCTATCTCTGTAACCCTATAGATGCAATGTAAACCTTTCTGAATACGCACCACTATGTTTGTACTTTTGCAAAACCACTCCTGTGGAATCTCAGACGGGATTAAAAAATCTCTAAACAAATTTTAAAACAAATAACCTAATATGCTTCTCGAAGGCATTTGATTCGGTGGATGTACAAGCAGTCATGGACACACAAGAGAATCAGGCCGTCCACGAAAGACATATACAGTGGAAGAATCCTAGAACGGATAAACAACCACCGAAGTTTTTTCGTTTAAGAAAGTGACAAAATACAAATAAAGGATGTAAGGCAGAGAGACGTGGTCTCAAAAATTTTACTAACCGCATGTTTACAAGTTTCGAGGGCTCTAGAGAGGGAAGAGTAAGGGATAAGAGCGAATGGAGAGTATTTTTGTAAATTGCAATTCACCGATGACACTGGATTGATAAGCAACTGAGGAGATGAAAAACTACTCACGGTTACTGCATTAGATATAAAAAGCAGAAAAACAGACCTCAGAATAATTACGCATAAAACTGTAGTAACGAGGAACAGTCTCGCGAGAAAACTGCGCTTTGCGATACGTTGCAAACAGTATGGTTGGTAGAAGAATATGTCTGTTTAGTTCAGGTAGTACCCGTTGTGCTTAACCATTTCAGTGAAATATCATAAATAAAGGCGTAATAGACGAATGTTTCATAAGATAAACGCCTGAATACCAAGGAGTCCAGATATCAGCCGTGGTAGCCGGAAATATTATAATCATTTTGGTTTTTTTAAGAGAATTGACACACATGGTAGCCAGTAGTATAAGGGAACTACTAGACTTAAACAAAAGCTCATTCACATCAACATGACAAATAATAAAGGAGGACGCCTTTGAAATTTTGGGGATCGTTGCTTGTGAATAACGGAACATTACTTCGAATATGAACATGTACTTCTTACGAAGAGCATTTTCAATAGGAAGAGGAAATCATGGCATTTCTGGTGAAAGCATTTTTTTCCTTCACAGATGCCTCTTTATGGTTGGGTATAATAATAGTGCGAATGTTGCAGCCAGTAATTGCGAAGTGAGTGGATCACAGTGTTTTTTTTTTCTCCCAGCATGTCGGCATGCATCATCCTTTCTCTGGTGCCGTGACGTTGATTTACTTAGGCGCAAGACAGAGGCCACTTTCTCCCACCAAGAAATAAGCTCGCTCTCTCTCTCTCGACTCAACACTCGACGCGTTGCCAGTAACAAGAACGATGCAGGTCCACTATAGTTACGTTCCATCACTCACGTGAGACTACACACTGCACAACCTTTTACCATCCATCCCGTATATGCACAGGATGCTGACCTTCTGCGTAGTGCTAGTCGAATATTTTTGTGCATAGTTGAACAGTATAAATGCGCAGCGTGTGCGTATGACGTCCTTAGGACGTCTTTATTCATTCATCCCCAGGTGTAAGGTCAATGGTGGTGTGACATTCCCGACATGCATTCCCGACATGTTTCGCACCTCCCTAGTTTCGTAGCTCGCACTCTGCTCGTGCAGATGGCAGACTCAGCGTGGCTGCTGCGGGGCTTGTCCCCATCGGCGGGCGTAGATGAGAAGCGACAACTTCGGATAAGCCAGGCACGGCGGTTTTAATGTTTTGTTTCTTGATGAGAAAAGCTGCAAACAACTCATACCGGTTGCTGGATACACAAATTACTCAGTGAGTGAGAACGTGTGCTGCTGTTTTGGTTAGTCTTAAACTGCCGCGAACCTATTAACTCTTTGCCACCTATTACTGGGTTTTACTCAACAGTGTTTTAAAGTATTCGTATATGGGAAGCATATATGTCGATGCCACAGCATACTTTATATCGGGCAGGGTTCTCTAACACTGGCCTAAACAAGGTACATGATTGAGTTAGCACTTCGCCACCGCGGTAATCGGTCTACCGTCACCTGCTACTCAACATGCGTCCATGCTTAGTGATGTGACACTTTAACTGCGGAACTGCCAAGTCGAGCAAATGAATGTGCTATCAGAATTTTGGCATAAGTTGACCTACCGAAACGCAATTAGAAACTAAGGTTAGCTCATCACATCACAGCATTTTTGCGTTTCGTTGTCTGTGTTCTTCAAACGCTTTCGTGCATTGCGTAATTCATTTTGTGAATTGTGTCGGAATTTTACAAAAACACCCAAGAAGTCTATACTGAGTGCATAAACAGAGATGTAATCAGATAGCTTCAAAAAATATCCTGTTAGACTCATTCTGGTTTTGGACAAAATATATAGCAAAGCAAAAGTCGGTGCTGCATCCGGCAAAAAAAAGCAACTCTGAGCCGTATCAGGCACTCCTTCAGCTGGACTTCCCTTAGAGCTAGAATTTTCTCATCACATGATCTGACTAAGACTTTTTTATGGCGTAGATCGGCACATGTGCGTGCATATTAAGCGGCAATCATGTTCGGACATTCTAGATGCTGTAATATGAGTTCTCTGCGGCGGCTACGTTTCCGATGGAGGCGGAAAAGTTGTAGGCCCGTGTGCTCAGATTTGGGCGCACGTTAAAGATCCCCAGGTGGTCAAAATTTCCGGAGCCCTCCACTACGGCGTCTCTCATAATCATATGGTGGTTTTGGGACGTTGAACCCCGCATATCAATATGGGTTTTTTTCCAGCACTTCATGAGGTGTCTCTGCATGTCAGAGTTATCGAAGTAATTGCTCGGGGCTTTATGTTTCTAATTCATGATTTCACTCTGAGGAACGCTGTACAGGCGGCCAACGCAAATTTTCACTATATTCTGTTATTTAACGCGCACTTAAACCAAACTAGTTTAGATCCTATCATATCTCCACCGTTAAATCGATATCGTGTGACCTTCCGTGAGCAGTCGAGCACGCGAACCGCTAAATCTACGTGGTGGTTAATATCTAAGCGTTAAAGACTTTGCTTGGATGTCGACCTCTGCATCGTTCTTAGTTACTTGTCCTGTAGTAAGTGGCTTCTTCGCATTTTCTCATTCAGTATAGTTATAGAACGAAGCCATAAGTGGGTAAAATCGTGGCAGTCACTCTTTCTTCGCACGTCTGAGTTGATATTACGAGATGCCTCCTAGACTTGCGCATTCGCAGACAGTCCTTCCCAATTCCAAGTTTATCTAACCGTAGTCAATGTTACCCGCTCATGATTGATTATTCGACTCTGTTGTTGAGCTGCCACAAATTTGTAAATTTTAAAGCTGTGAAAGAGTTGTCACTAAATATACATTTTCGACAAATATTTCAATGTAATACACCAGCGATTCACATGCCAAGCATTCCTCAATGATATTTTGCTTCTTTGGGCGAAGATCTATCTATCTATCTATCTATCTATCTATCTATCTATCTATCTATCTATCTATCTATCTATCTATCTATCTATCTATCTAGCCACCTACAACACTTAGATCTTATGGCTGTTTAGATAATGGTATCTATACCAAACTTGGTATGGCATAACGAGACTATATGATGAACATATTTGACTAGTCATAACATGAATATCATGAAATGTATATCATGAATGTCATAATTTACATTTTATGTTCCTGCTGCTCTTGCGGTGGTTTCGTTTACATGACGTTGCAAAACTGGTGTGGATAGACATGGTTGGATGACGAACACAAGCGACAGACTCTAACAAGAAAATCATGACATGCGTGTCATGTGACAACATGACTACATGCCACGCTCATGATGAGCTTGCGGCTGTTTTGCTAGCGTCAAATACACCGAATTCGGCATTACGGTACGTGAATGGATGCGTAGGTATGTGACCACTGCAAACATGATAATCATGAAATGCGTTGTCATGTAACAACATGACTACATGCCACGCTCATGATGCGCTGGTGGCCGTTTCGCTAGCGCCACATATACCAAATTCGTTCGGTATTATGGTACCTGAATGGATGACGAAGGCACGTGACTGGTCAAAACATGATAATCATGAGATGCGTGTCATGTTACAACATGACAACTTGCTACGCTCTTGATGTGCTCGCGGCCGATTCGCCAGCTTCACATGTACCTAATTCGGTATTACGTGACACGAACGTAAGACATAGGTAAATGACACATCCAATATTATGAACACGACAAGCGTGTCACGTAACAATATGGCTGCATGCCGCACTCATGATGCGCTCACGACCGTTTCGCTAGATTCAAATATGTAAAATTTGGTATTAAGTGTGTCAATAGATGACGACGGATTGTGACGAATGCAAACATGATAATCATCAGGTGCGTGTCATGCGAGAACATGACATTATGCCAAAGTCATGACGCCAATACATTTTGGCGTTCGTTTCGTCGCGCCACGCCGGCGTTGCCACGCCAGTTGCCGTTCCTGCCATATACTCGCAGGCGTACGCCACTCTGCGTTGCTTTGACGCATGCATGTTTCAGCGCGTGCAGCGTCCTTCCATCACGAAAAGAGGCAGACTCCGTGCTGTCTGGGTAACGCATCTGTGCGAAATGCAGCATGTCGCATTCCGCGCCGGTTGCCAACGGGCGGTGCCCATAGAGAAAAAAGAAGACAAGAGAGGACACTCCGCGAAGCCTGGCCTCAGGAAGTGCGTCACGACTAGGTAACGAGCTAGGGCTCTCACCAAACGTCAGAGGGCGCAAGCGCAAAAAAGAAACAGTTATAATCAATGCAACAAAATTGTTTTCACAAAATAATTATTATACGCCCAAACTTGGTATGTTCTTTATACATAAAAACAATTTATTCAACACACCTTACGCGATTATTTTTCTTCAGCCGTACTGTCATAAACACCATCTACCCAGCGACAAGCCCATGCATAACTGACAGTGAGAAGCTTTCGTCGCTTTCGTCAACGTCGGCTGCGTCGGCGTTTTCGTGCGTGAGATAACAGGTGAGACACGTTTTCAAGCGAAGCTTGTTGAATGACATGTTGTTGGGCTTGTTGGGTCATTTTTTTCAGAAAACGGTTACACCTGCGCGAATAAGACACCATGCAACAATCATAGAAAGACGCACTCACACACGTTGCGCTTCGTGTGTGCGAGTTTGTTTCTTACATGGCGTCTCATTCACGCAGTTGTAACCTTTTTCTGAAGCTTGTAAGGACTGGGAGGTTCGCTAAAAAGAAAGTTTGTGGCTCTATGCGGCGGCTAGACGGGAACATTGTGCAACGTATGCAGTATAGCAAAGGCGGCACGGCGTCAAGCCGAGGCGACGCGTGCTGCTCCTGCCACGGACGCGAGCGTCTGTGCGCTGAGCATAGCTGGGCAGCTAGGTCATAGGCTCGGTGCAAAAAGTATGCTGGACGCGATGATCTCCTGAGTAAGCCGGCCAGCCTATTGTACGCAACGTACAGGGTTTGTAGCGACCATTTTACTGCTCAAAGATTCATGGACCCTGGGCACACAAGGCTTACAAGAATGGCTGTTCCCAGTGTGCAACCGGCTGCACCATGTAAGTGATTGACTGAAACTCAAATATGTGCAATACCAGCCACTTATTGAATCAGTGGCGATATTTAACCGCGAAGATCTTTGTAACGGATGGAGGAACCTCATTATACAAGTAACACTTGAAAAGTCTTAAATTTTGTGAATTGTGGGCTATTACCTTCCTAACAGCAGCTTTACATTTCTGTCGTTTTTTGATGCTCTTGACCTGCGTAACTTGTTTTGAAAGACTTTTAATGGCTATTTCACGTTATCTTCAAGCCTGAGTGCACATGTACATATACTTTTCATTGGTGAAAGCTGGCACTGTTGATAATTCCAAAAATCACAAATTACTTGTTTCCTAGTTGGTGCCTTCTCTTTTCTTCCACGTTTGACCAATTTATGCGTTTGAAAGAGCTGTTTAAGTTTCCCCATGCTACAAGCTTTGTATTTTGTACCAACTGCACATATATGCACGTTCTCCAAGCGTCGCTTCAAATAGTGACTGTGACATGACTGCAGAAGCTGCACTGCAAGGTGCGGATGAGCTTCAGTTTGTGTTATTTTAAGCCTCTTACTGACACATTGTCGTAATTTCATTTCTTCAGGACCTGCGGTAGAGGCTTCAAAAAGCGGCTCCGACACATTGAGGTGGCCCGATGAGCAGGGTGCGTTCAGTGTCACGATTTCTTTTTTTTACCCAAATTGACTGTTGACCAAACTTATGCAGGTGGCAGCTCCCTTGTAGCTGGTGAAAGAATTTCTGCTGACTTCGTCTTGCCGGAGAAAATCTTAACCAGTCGTTCAGCTGTCACAAAAAGAACTTGTGTGACCGGTAAGTTGTATGTTCACTTCAACACCAGAGTGGATTGATGTTGAGACTTCCGCAGGCCGCTCGCAAGATTGTTCCGACAGCACTGTCCGAGGCACTGAACAAGCTTCACAAGACCCTCCAGAAGATGTCTCCGCCAACAGCTCCATGTCTGAGTGCCCTAGAAAAAATGGTGACTATGCTTTTATTGCAGCTGTTTTTAATGTGCTATTTTATGTTTAGGACATTCTGAGGAAACTATCCTCAAAAGGACACTACGTGTGCACTTACAAAATGTAAGGGTGGGCTCTCAGTGATTTTCATTTTTTTGTGCATTGTCAACATTGTGAATGGTTTGTTTTTAGGTAGTGGAATTGAAAACTTTGCACCACAGAAAGTTGTGCACCTTGGGTCTGAAAGAGCGAGGCAAGTGCTCGTATGGGATCAGTTATTCTTCGCTTTTACATCCATTTTTTGTTTATTGCAGTGCGTTCCTGTGTGCCAGCGACTATGTCTCCATCAATGAAGTACAAGCAAACCATTAAACATCTGCAAGCCAAAGTAGCAGCACAGTGGACCCACCAGTATTTCACAATGCTCAAAGCATACCACGTCCTCAGCAAACTTTTGGGGAATCTCACTATGCCATCAGAAGCAGCTTTTGCATACGTACAACAACTTGAATCTCATTTTCTTGCCATGATTGAGGCCACTGCTGCACATCACCTGAAAGTGTGCGATGTCTTGTATCACCATCTGTCAAGTGTTGGCGATTTTCATTTCTGCTCTGCTGGTTGTCGCGCGAAGTTTCTGAAAATGTTTTGCCGGGTTCGTTTATGTTGGCATGTGCGTTTTGTGAACCGAAACTTAGATAGGGTTAGGTTCCAGTCTTCAATCTCATGCATACAGCTTGACAAGTTCAAAGGTTAGCAATTAGCGGTGGGTTTACACTAAAGTATTCGAGTTGAGCCGAATCCTGCAATAGCTTTGTTAGGTTATTACTTCGTTACAGCAGACTTCATTATGGTCTTATATGCTTATATTCAGTTCAACTGGACTAACCACTCCTTCGTTGCATACATTGTTTAGGTTACCCGCTATGAGGAGTAGGGACACTGTGTATTCGCTCGAAGTGATTTGCATAACCTTAAAAAGAATGTTGGGTATCCTGTCTGTATTTTTGTAGCAAATGCGGGCGAACTGTACACTTTACTGTGGGTCGCTTGGTCGCTGTGTATGCTTTATCTCTCCAGCTCAAGTAATATATCGATAACAAAACCGCTTGTTGAAATGTCTTCGAGCGGGTAAGGAACGCAGTATGAAGTGGGCACGGTTCACGTTATCACGCTTTTCGTATTTTAGCTTCTCATCAACCTCCTCATCTCGCCCATAAAAATTTTCAAAAGAATACCCAAACTTGTAGCGTTTGATGGGGCTGCGGCCGCTGCCATTTTATTTTTATATAGCTTGTGAGTGATAACGTACGATGTAGAGCCTTTGTGAAAAATAATGAGCCAAAGTGGTTTCCTTCTGCTATTTATCAGCCCTGTAATACCGCTCTCGTAGCACCAATTAAGGTCCACAATTCTGGATAAGTGATGACTACAATCTATGTTAGCTCGCAAGCGTCACAGCAACACCCAGACGCAAATCGCTTGGGATCTTAAGTTTTTGATGAAGGCGACGCATAAGAAAAGCCACAAGACCTGCCGGTTTGTAGTATAAAGTTTGTCTTTCACGTAGCAAGCAGGCTGCAAAGCCCTACCTTTCTGAGCACAAGCGGGCACCAAGTCTGCTTTTTTTTCATTTTAGACTAGCTGTTCTTAAGCACAGCCAGCACACTGCACCTTTGCCTTTCTGCTATATTGTGTCGTGTGGTTTCTGTGCGCTTTTTTCTATGCATTATTTCGGTTAACCCCAGGCGTGATTCGCGACTTCATTGCTGTGTATATGTCACTTCTTCCTTCTTCATCAGCATTGTGTGCTGTGTTTTTGCCATAGATCCTTACTTACCCACTGGCCTGGTGTCGAGAAGCCGAGAAGCTTCACCAGCTTCTCGGCTTCTGTCAACTCTAGCGATGTGTGCGTTGTCTGTGTTCTCTCTGTATTATTTACAATTTATTTGTGAGGCGAGATGCATTTGTTGTCTACCTTTGTCATATTGTGCTTTTTATATTCTCAGACTCTACCTTGCCTTTGAATAAAACATTGCGGATACTCTCTCTTTGACTGATATATACATTGATCACTTGTTCCAAAAAAAACACAAGCGCGATGAATAAAACCGTAGTGAATGATCATTACCTGCATCTCGTTTTATTATATCTTAATCGAAATAAAAATCACGTCACGACCAATACGCACGAACCACTGAACAAAACAAAACAGGGAATCGCTAAATCAAAACGACCTACAAAAACTATCCATTTGGGCGATGAAAAGTGGTTTGAAATTATGAAATTTCGTCATAGCCAAAACTTTGAGCCAGTGAAACCGAAACAGGAAGCGCACGCCACTTGCTCTCACCAACCACCAGGTGTGCTACGGTTGATTGGGCCGCTGGGGTCTATGGAGTGTCCACTCTTAACTTTTTTTTTTATTTCTTTATGCGGTGCCGGTGGATGCTAGTCGCGCCTGGCGTGAGACTACAGAGTTCTCGCGTTTTGCTAACGTATAACGTCGCTGTGCCCAGCTTGCGCGCACGTCAACGTCACGTTAGAGTATATCGGGCCCTTCATAATGCACTCGCGGTCATTTCGTGAGCTCCACATATACCAAATTGAGTGTTTCGTTACGTTAATGAATGACGAAGGTATGTCATTGGTGCAAACATGATAATCATGCCACGCGTGTTATGCAGGAACATGACATCATAGCACGTTTATAGCGTGCTCGCCGCAATTTCACTAGCTTCACATACACTAAATTTGGCATCACGTGACTGCGAATAAATGACGAAGGTAAACGACACATCCTACATGATAACGATGACACAGAAGTAGTGTACGGCATAATTTACCTCCACCTCGTAACGTTGTGGTGATTTCAAAGTGGCATGTCAACCTTCCTCATTCGTGCTTTGCATATCATAGATTCCTACTTTACATAGGATCGGCCAAATTTTTAGTGTTCTTTAGTTAGTGTTTGTGTACAATAGTACGAATGGGGGAATATACAAAGGTGGGTCTGTATAAATAAATATTTAAAGGTGGAATTCTGCATCGCGATTCAGCAAATCTCTGTTGAAAATGTCTTGTTGCACACCATGCAGGTACCAAAGAAACTTAAGGTGCTTAAAGTTTGCGCCGCATACAAGAATTCGTGTGTTCGTGTCGTATGCAGAAACTTACATATAGGCAGCAGGGTCTTAAAATATTCAGGATGGGGCCCTGAATTGACGCGGCCGCCAGTGTGTCCGCCGCTTCATTTCGTGTTAGTGCAGTGTGACTCGGCACACAAACGAAACGAACAAGAAGAACTTGATTGGATATATCTGTATAAAATTCTACTGAACAAGGTGATGTCATCGGTACTGTCAGAGCAGTGCAAACAAACAAAAGGTCGGTTAGTGTAACAACTGAAGAGATATAAGCTGAGAGCTTGCGTATGGTCAGACTCACTGCCATTAGTTCTGCCTGGAATACCAGCGTAAATTTGGGTAGTCACAGCGAATAAGACCGATTGATAGCTGTTGAATAGATAGATGCCTTACCCTGCTTTCTCGGCATTATCGGAAGCATTTGTGGCTATGACTGAACTTGTCAGTGGGCTATCGAGGTGGTCTTCGAGCAACTCATTCAATTATTTGATCAGCAAAAGTTTGCCATGAGCCCACCCGCGATCTTCATTCTTCTCTATTCCCCCCGATTGGCACTTGCTGTCGCCGCTCTTATACTGTCCTGTCCCTTTCGACGAAAGTGGAGAAAGTCTGGTGATGCGGTAGCTGCAAGCCCTGGCCACGATGGACCGCACGTGGCACACAACACAACATGCCAGCTCAGTCAATCTACGCAGAGGGGCCAACTCCACCACCACCCAACGATGGAGGCACACCGGACTCGCTCAGGTTGACGAACATAGTCGTCGAAGATAGCATAACATAACGGCGATGCTTATGATGCAGCGTTAGTTCCAGCAAGTCTTAAACTGTTGTGTGTCGTTTCTGTTGTAGCTATCCAGACAGTTTGCGCATCGGTGGTGGTTATTCTTCAATGTGGCAGCCATCGAACGCTTGAAATCAGCTGCGTGTTCACGCTCTTTCAGTGTGTGTCTTCTTCTTGTGGTGTTTTTTACGCGTCTAGAAGTTCCCTAAGTTTAAATGCTTTTCTTCAAGGAAACACTCACTCAAATTTGAGCGCTTGTTGTTGACCCATTGCGCCCAAGGCTTCTCTTCCAGGAAACTTTCGCGTCGTCAAACTTTCGCGTCGTAAATCTCGGCACTTCACTAACGAAACTTCTTCGCCATAAGCACGTCGGCCACTCATGTGCTGCGACTGCAGATCACGTTTTCACCCACGGGTGTGAAGGCACACACTTTTCTCCAGCTTGTATTAAAAGCCTTCACCCGCGAGTAGAAAACATCTTCATTTTTTTCGCAAGCTGGCACGAAACTCATCTCCTGATCACCGTCATCAGCTGCTCACTTATATATACATTCCCCTTGGGTTGTGGAAGTTTTGTCGGTGCGCTGCACAGCAAACGCTAGAAAAGGGGCAAGACTTTTCTCGGACCTTCTGCGACCCGTGACACAACCAGGCAGTGACTCGCGTCTTCCTTCTCTATGTTCATGGAGTTCGCTTGGCGATAGGTGAAAGAAGGTTGTTCACTGTAGAGGCGGCGCCTTCGGCGAAGAGAGAAGGCGCGCACGTGGTGCCTTTGATGCTTGTTTCACCATTGTGCCGCCTTCTGTCGGTACGGAATGGCGCCCGGTATTGTCGCAGCCGCTAGCACTCAGCGGCGCGCACTTTTTGTAGTCGTTTGCGACCACCTCACCACCACTTCGCTTGTCTTCACGAAGGGCCGCCTGGGAGAACGAGTTTGCCACGCCCTCCAATGCCTGCACGGGTAGCCTGACGCCGATGAAAGGAGCGACATATTGCATCGCGACTGAGACGCGACACATCTCCTCGGGCATCATCGCCGTGGTGTAATAAAGGCCCTGAAGTATCTGAACCAGCCGGTGCAGCCAATACTGGTCGCTAGTTACGAAGCGGGATATCGAGGCAGGCCGACTCTAGTTGTCAGAGCTCCTTGCAGCCGCTACATATACGAAGGGGCTACTAACGGGAGCCGAGTAGAACTGCCTGATGGATGTCGAGGAGCACACTTTGGAGCTGCGTCCTTATTGTCGGGCTCAATGTCCATGGCTTGGGGGCGGGGAACTTCCCGTTCAGCACCAAATGTAGGGGTTTCGAGGCGGCTCGGCCCGGAACCTGTAGGAAAGACGAGGAGCCAGACCAGGAACCTTGTTCACTCCTCTAAGCTTCTGCCCCAACTGCCCGCTGCCAGCGGCAGTCACGTGTCACGAGCGCACCCGCGATCATTGTTTTCCTGTTTTACCTTTGATCGGCGTGCATGCAGTCGCCGCACCCATACTTTGCTTTTTAATGCGACAGGTATTAAATGGACACTCTCGGCTGGATTTTCCCACTGGTGACAGCGTCGACGTCATCCGCCCTATATGTATTTTTATTTATTTTTATTTAAGGAATACTGCAGACAGTTTTTCACCATCTTAGCAGGAGAGGGTTACATAAGGTTCCTAACACAGAGGTCAAAACTAGAAGAAGTCGGAGCGTGCACGCAGTCGGAAGGCAGTGAATTCCAGTCTTCAATGGTTCCTACAAAAAAGGAGTACTTGAATGGGTTATTTTTAGGAGCATATGGTCTTACAGTTTTTGAATGATTTAACCTTGCTGAGCGCTGAGGAGGTGGCAGAATGTACAATTCTTTATTTAAACCATATTCATTGTTGTATAGTTTATAAAAGAAGACTAACATTGCAATTCTTCGCCTACATTCCAGTGGTTCCAGCTCACATTTATTTAACATTTCTGAAACGGAGGAGAGGCGCCTAAAGTCTAAAAAAATGAACCGTGCGCTTAGCCGCTGAATCCTTTCCACTTTATCTATGTCTTTCTTTAAATATGGGTCCCACGCAAGGGATGCGTATTCTAGCACGGGTCGAACTAGGGTATTATAGGCTGCAAGTTTAACTTTCCAATCACATGACCTCAGCTTCCTTCTTAAGAAGCATAGCTTCTTGTAGGCCTTGGCGCAAACGTTGTCGATGTGAGCGTCCCAACTAAGTTTCGTAATAATGGTCAATCCCAAATATTTTACGGAATTAACAAATTCAATACTTTAGTTACGGACATGGTATTTATGTTTAAGAGGAGTTTTCTTGTGTGTTACTGTAAGAGCGCAAGTTTTTGAGTAGTTAACAACCATCTGCCACCTCTCACACCAGTCAGCAATTTTGCACAAGTTGTCGTTAAGCAATGATTGATGCAAGAGGCTACTGACAGTTGTATAAATAACACAGTCGTCTGCAAACATTTTCACAGTCACTCCCGCGTTATTATCATCACAAATATCATTCACATAGATCAAGAACAAGAGTGGTCCCAAGACCGACCCCTGGGGCACTCCTGATAATACATCAAGGTTTTGTGATCGGTAGCCGCTAATTTCTACAAACTGCGTTCTGTTTTTCAGATACGCAGAAATCCAGTCCACGAGGCGGGGAGCAATCCCTACACGCTGCATTTTTTGTATCAGTAAAGAGTGCGGTACCCTATCAAAGGCTTTTGATAGGTCCAAAAATATCGCATCTATTTGTTTTCTGTCATTGATAGCATCAGCGAAGTCGTGTATGACTGATACGAGCTGGGTCGTCGTTGATAACTTTTTTCTAAACCCGTGCTGGAAGCTGCCTAATATGTTTTTTGATTCCAAGATCGAAGTTATCTGGCTGGAGAGGATGTGCTCAAGTATTTTACAGCAACTACTGATTAAGTATATTGGCCTGTAGTTCGAAGCGAGCAGTTAGCTTCCATCCTTGTGTACTGGGACAATTTTTCCACACAACCAATCAGAAGGTAGGCATCCGGCATCCAAAGATTTGTTGAACAAAATATATAAGTAATGTGAAATAATGTCCGCATAACGCTTCAAAAAGGCATTAGGGATACCGTCAGGGCCAGAAGACTTCTTAGTATCAAGTTTTAGAAGAAGAAGGCGAATACCATTTACATTTAAATCTATATCCGGCATTATGTTGGGCGAGAGAGGAGATGGTTCCGTCGGATTATTGGTTAAACTTTGTTGACTGAACACACTGTGGAATGTTCTGTTTAGCTCATTAGCAATTGCGTAAGGATCAGTAACTGTGCAGCCGTCAACGCGAAGCTGTTCAACAGATTTTTTGTTTCCGGACAACTATCCCCAAAACTTTTGCGGAGCGTTTTGCATGAAGTTAACAAGTGCCGTTCCAAAAAAATAATCTCGAGCGGTCCGTATTTTGTGCTTCAGTGTTACTGAGAGGGAAGATATGGCCTGGTTATCTTTACGCGCTGCTTTACGTTTTCTTAATATTGTTCTTTTCAATTGTATTATATCACGTGTTATCCAGGGGTTGCACCGTTTCTTTTTCTGAAATTTCGGTACGAATTTATCAAGACACGATGCAGTAATGTTTTTAAACGTATTCCACAGACTTAATACGTCTCCTCCTGCCTCAAAGTCACCGAAGCACAAACCAAGTTTATCTATAATAGCGTCGTCATTTGCAGCAGAAAAATTAAAGACAATCTTGCTCGTAGAATTCTTTTTGTCAGAGCAAAAATTCGCGTTATATAAAACCAGCTTGTTATCAGAGATTCCATCATAAACACTGGCCTTAGTGTCATCTGGAAAGTTTCCAACAAATAGAAGATCTAGTACACTTTCAGTGCTTCGAGCAACTCTGGTAGCGTTGCTCGAAGTTGAACGAGATTAAAGTTCAACATCAATTCAAGCAACAAGTTACAGTTTGCTACGTCTGTTGAACCTGGGTGAAGTGTGTTCCAATCAATTGATGGTAGGTTGAAGTCCCCCGCTAATACGACATTTTGATTAGGCTTGCACTTCTGCTGCATGTAAGACTGAATGTTTACTGTGTGAAAGCAACGCCTCCTCCTCTGCAGCCTCGATCACGTCTAATCATTTTATGAGTTGGAGGAACTATTTCAGAATCTTGAATGTCCGGAGTTAGCCAGGTCTCTGTAATTGCTATGATTTGGGGATCATAGGTAAATATGATTTCTTCAAGCTCGTGAACTTTATTGACAATGCTCTTAGAATTAAGGAGAACAACTCACAATTGTTTGTGATCGGGTCATTTGTCGCGGTTACATTGCGGGCGGATACATTTCAGGCAATCCATCTGCTCATCCCATATGTATGCGTATATATATATATATATATATATATATAGGCATGGTGGTTGAGTGGCCGTAGCGTTGCATATAGTCTAGTAGATCCTCCGTGAGCGGTCACAACGTGGTTTATTTCGACGTTTCGGCCTAGAGTCTGGCCTTCATCAGGAATAAAAATACAGTTTGTTGGTGCTCAGCTTTATACAATCTCAAATCAGAGGGCAAGGAAAGAGGGAAAAAAAGGGGAATAAAAAAAAAGAAAAGAAAAGGAAAGAAAAAAGAAAAAAAGAGAAAAATATACGGTGGACGCCCCTCGGGCCCCCTTCCACTTTTCCCTCCACTTCCCCCCCCCCATATCTCTTCCCCCTCTCCC
This sequence comes from Rhipicephalus annulatus, assembly GCA_013436015.1. NCBI lineage: Eukaryota > Metazoa > Arthropoda > Arachnida > Ixodida > Ixodidae > Rhipicephalus > Rhipicephalus annulatus. The sequence continues at coordinate 28,529 of WOVY01005861.1, read as the reverse complement.
CTTCACCTTTCTGATGTCAGTGGTCTGTGTATGTTTCCGTTCACTAGCGCATTCCTCCCGATCAGACGGCCCCTCCTGGCACTGGCGGTTCGGTGTGGGGCAAAGAAGAGCTTTTCAGGAAGTCCTAAGCCTTTAACTACTCGGGGTCGCGTAAACAATTCGTCGTAGAAGGACGGGGGCCGCGTATTGTGGCAGAGGCTGGTCAGTGGGCATTTTAGGAAGTTCTAAGCCTTTAACTACTCCGTGCACTGTCAACAGTTCGTCGTAAAAATAGGGGTGCCCCGTATTGCGGTAGGCTGTGCAATCGCGTGCAATGTAAATTCCTTGCCCGCTTCTAAATTACGCGTGTCGTGGGGGCCTCCCGGCTGCGCACATGGTTGCTGTTGGGCATGTCGTGCATGACACAATTGATTGGGTAGTAAAAAAGAAAAAAAAACTGAAAACAGACGACAGCTGCACTTAGGAAGAGTAATTACACTTGGAATTGTTTTGGGTTGTCCAGTGCCCTTCGCAGCTGCAGTGCCGTGAACTCAGGTACTATTTTCATTGTTGCCGTTATTGTTTTCTAATGCTTTAATTGCTGCAAGTGTACCAGGATTCTCATTTATTCCTCTATCGAGGGTGTTAAATCGGTGGATAAGGTATGACTCTCGTTGTTCACGTTCTCGATTTGATTTAAATCCCGTCTCTAAGAGCGTTACTGATAGTTTGTCGAATGCATGGTCGGGAAGATTGAGATGTTTTGATAGAGGTAGACTTGGGGCTGATTTCGCATGGGCTCTGTGATTATTGAAGCGAATCCTAAATGGTGTTTCTGTTTGTCCGATGTACTGCATACCGCACACGTTGCATTCGAGTAGGTACACCACATTAGAGGAATCGCATGTTAGGTTTCCTCGTATATTAATCGAAAACTTGGATTGCGTGCTGGTTGCTTTGTCTGTTTTTCGCATCGCCTTACATACAAGACATCGTGGCTTTAAGCAAGGGCGGCATGAATTATTGGGGGGTGATGTGTTTATTTGGGAGTGGACAAGGGTGTTTTTGAGGTTACGTGGTCGTCGGTAAACGACGCCTGGAGCGGATGGGAATGCGCGTTTCAGACGTTCACTTTGTTCCAGAATGTTGTAATGTCGTTTAAGGATTTTGTTTACATTGGGGAAGTTTGTGCTGTAAGTCAAGCAGAGGTTTGTTCGTTGTGGGTCTTCTCGTGGTGGTCGCTTCATAAGTAAGTCTTCACGCTTTAGTTTTCTCGCTTTTTGAACAGCGTCATTAATTACATGTGGGGGGTATTTTTGTTGCTCGAGCATAAGTTTTAGCCTCTGTGAGCTCGTGTCAAAGTCAGCGTCTCTAGAGCAGATTCGCTTAAACCGGTGAGCCTGGCTGTATGGAATACTGTTTTTACAGTGGCGTGGGTGATCGCTTTGGTAATGAAGGTATTGTTGTCGATCTGTTGGTTTGCGATATAGGGTTGTAGAGAGCTTCTCTTCTTCTATCGTTATGGTAACATCAAGAAAGTTTACGGTAACTTGCGAGTATGTGTGTGTGAAGTGTATGTTCGGATGTACAGCATTGTAAGTGTCTATAAAGTTGAGAAGTTCGTCCTCGCTGTGAGTCCAAATAAGAAAGATGTCGTCTATGTATCTTCTGTATAACATTGGTTTCAAGGAACTTTGTGCAAGAAATTCAGATTCTAACTTTCCCATAAATATGTTGGCATAATTAGGTGCCATTTTGGTGCCCATAGCGGTCCCGCTGATTTGTCGAAAATACTCTTGGTTAAACTCGAATGAATTTAATTCGAGGACCATCCTCGTCAATTTTGCAATGGCAGAGAAATCGGGGGTGTTAGATTATCTATGGTTTGTGTACATGTGTTGTAATGCAGCTATGCCGTCATCGTGAGGAATATTTGTATATAATGAAGAGACATCAAGAGTAACCAAGTACGAGTTTTTCGGCACACAGATACCCGCAATGTCTCGAAGAAAATGCGTGGTGTCTTTTATGTACGACGCGAGGGTGCATGGAATGTGGCTTATTAGTTTGTCCACGAACCCTGATATGGGTTCAGTTATTGTACCGATGCCTGATATGATTGGTCGACCTGGGTTACCAGGTTTATGAATTTTTGGGAGGATGTAGAAGCGACCTGGACGAGGGTATGCTGCTTGCATCAGTTTGTGGTCAGTGTTGGTTATATTTTCTGCGTCCAACAGTTTCTTTAGTTCTGTTGATACGATACGTTTGTATTCGTCTGTCGGATCACCTGGGAGGCGTTCGTACCGCCAACTAGACGACTCAAGATTTTACGAACGCCTCCCAGGTGATCCGACAGACGAATACAAACGTATCGTATCAACAGAACTAAAGAAACTGTTGGACGCAGAAAATATAACCAACACTGACCACAAACTGATGCAAGCAGCATACCCTCGTCCAGGTCGCTTCTACATCCTCCCAAAAATTCATAAACCTGGTAACGCCGGTCGACCAATCATATCAGGCATCGGTACAATAACTGAACCCATATCAGGGTACGTGGACAAACTAATAAGCCACATTCCATGCACCCTCGCGTCGTACATAAAAGACACCACGCATTTTCTTCGAGACATTGCGGGTATCTGTGTGCCGAAAAACTCGTACTTGGTTACTCTTGATGTCTCTTCATTATATACAAATATTCCTCACGATGACGGCATAGCTGCATTACAACACATGTACACAAACCATAGAAAATCTAACACCCCCGATTTCTCTGCCATTGCAAAATTGACGAGGATGGTCCTCGAATTAAATTCATTCGAGTTTAACCAAGAGTATTTTCGACAAATCAGCGGGACCGCTATGGGCACCAAAATGGCACCTAATTATGCCAACATATTTATGGGAAAGTTAGAATCTGAATTTCTTGCACAAAGTTCCTTGAAACCAATGTTATACAGAAGATACATAGACGACATCTTTCTTATTTGGACTCACAGCGAGGACGAACTTCTCAACTTTATAGACACTTACAATGCTGTACATCCGAACATACACTTCACACACACATACTCGCAAGTTACCGTAAACTTTCTTGATGTTACCATAACGATAGAAGAAGAGAAGCTCTCTACAACCCTATATCGCAAACCAACGGATCGACAACAATGCCTTCATTACCAAAGCGATCACCCACGCCACTGTAAAAACAGTATTCCATACAGCCAGGCTCACCGGTTTAAGCGAATCTGCTCTAGAGACGCTGACTTTGACACGAGCTCACAGAGGCTAAAACTTATGCTCGAGCAACAAAAATACCCCCCACATGTAATTAATGACGCTGTTCAAAAAGCGAGAAAACTAAAGCGTGAAGACTTACTTATGAAGCGACCACCACGAGAAGACCCACAACGAACAAACCTCTGCTTGACTTACAGCACAAACTTCCCCAATGTAAACAAAATCCTTAAACGACATTACAACATTCTGGAACAAAGTGAACGTCTGAAACGCGCATTCCCATCCGCTCCAGGCGTCGTTTACCGACGACCACGTAACCTCAAAGACACCCTTGTCCACTCCCAAATAAACACATCACCCCCCAATAATTCATGCCGCCCTTGCTTAAAGCCACGATGTCTTGTATGTAAGGCGATGCGAAAAACAGACAAAGCAACCAGCACGCAATCCAAGTTTTCGATTAATATACGAGGAAACCTAACATGCGATTCCTCTAATGTGGTGTACCTACTCGAGTGCAACGTGTGCGGTATGCAGTACATCGGACAAACAGAAACACCATTTAGGATTCGCTTCAATAATCACAGAGCCCATGCGAAATCAGCCCCAAGTCTACCTCTATCAAAACATCTCAATCTTCCTGACCATGCATTCGACAAACTATCAGTAACGCTCTTAGAGACGGGATTTAAGTCAAATCGAGAACGTGAACAACGAGAGTCATACCTTATCCACCGATTTAACACCCTCGATAGAGGAATAAATGAGAATCCTGGTACACTTGCAGCAATTAAAGCATTAGAAAACAATAACGGCAACAATGAAAATAGTAACTGAGTTCACGGCACTGCAGCTGCGAAGGGCACTGGACAACCCAAAACAATTCCAAGTGTAATTACTCTTCCTAAGTGCAGCTGTCGTCTGTTTTCAGTTTTTTTTTCTTTTTTACTACCCAATCAATTGTGTCATGCACGACATGCCCAACAGCAACCATGTGCGCAGCCGGGAGGCCCCCACGACACGCGTAATTTAGAAGCGGGCAAGGAATTTACATTGCACGCGATTGCACAGCCTACCGCAATACGGGGCACCCCTATTTTTACGACGAACTGTTGACAGTGCACGGAGTAGTTAAAGGCTTAGAACTTCCTAAAATGCCCACTGACCAGCCTCTGCCACAATACGCGGCCCCCGTCCTTCTACGACGAATTGTTTACGCGACCCCGAGTAGTTAAAGGCTTAGGACTTCCTGAAAAGCTCTTCTTTGCCCCACACCGAACCGCCAGTGCCAGGAGGGGCCGTCTGATCGGGAGGAATGCGCTAGTGAACGGAAACATACACAGACCACTGACATCAGAAAGGTGAAGGGGAGAGGGGGAAGAGATATGGGGGGGGGAAGTGGAGGGAAAAGTGGAAGGGGGCCCGAGGGGCGTCCACCGTATATTTTTCTCTTTTTTTCTTTTTTCTTTCCTTTTCTTTTCTTTTTTTTATTCCCCTTTTTTTCCCTCTTTCCTTGCACTCTGATTTGAGATTGTATAAAGCTGAGCACCAACAAACTGTATTTTTATTCCTGATGAAGGCCAGACTCTAGGCCGAAACGTCGAAATAAACCACGTTGTGACCGCTCACGGAGGATCTACTAGACTATATATATATATATATATATATATATATATATATATATATATATATATATATATATATATATATATATATATATATATATATATATATATGAATAAAAAGAAGACACACGTCGAAAAACAGAAAGGTTTCTTTACGTTTCGGCCGTGGGACCGGCCTTCGTCAGAATAACAGATGTAACAGTGGTGCAACAACAGCATATAAGCGCATACGTTTCGCTTGCAATAGTCACGAGTGTGCAAACATCATAAAAACAAGTACAACAATCAGACATGAAATCTATATGGGGCCCCCCGTATCACATCCTACTTATAAGCAATCAAATAACAAGTCACGACACGTGCACAAGGATTACAGCTGGTACAAGCAATAAAATCTACAGCGGTCACTGGTGCAAGACGCTCAGTTTCCCCGTACTTTCATTTAACCCGCCTGCGATTGTATTGAACTTAAAGATGAGAAATTATTCGCGCACTTCCCTGTCATGATGCGTTCGGAAGCCAGACTCCAGAATCGTGGCTCTAATGTTGTCAAATGAGTGGCCCATTGCGTTAGCATGCTTTGATATTGGAAGGTGAGGAAGTGAAGAGATATGAGCCTTGTGATTGTTAAACCGATATCAGAAGGGTGTTTCGGTTTCGCCTAAGTACTGCATTGCACAGATCAAGCATTCCAGGAGGTAAACTACATTACGCGTGTCGCAGTTATAGTCACCATTTATTTTCATGCTGAAGTTAGATGCGGTGCTGTTTGCGATAAGTGAAGTGGTCATATGCTGGCAGACTTTGCAACGAGGTTTATTGCAAGGACGGCAGCCAGTAGGTTTACTGCATACGCTTTTTGACGACATGAGTAGGTCACCCAGATATATATATATATATATATATATATATATATATATATATATATGCGTATATATATACTCCCACCTACGACTTTTAGCTCTCCTGACCATTTCAATAATAGTATCAATACTAAACTTCGTATGACATAACATGACTGTATGAAGAACATATTTTACATATTTTTCATAACATGAAAATGACATGTATGTCATGAATGCCATGATTTACATCTCATGATCATGCAGCTCTTGGTATGTTGCAAAACTGCAGCTGTTTGTATGTTTTATGGCATGTTGCGAAACTGGTATGGTATGACATGATTGCATGGTGAAGACAAGCGACACACTATAACATAAAAATCATGGCATGCGTGTCATGTAACAACATGACTACATGCAATGCTCATGATGCGCTTGCGGTCGTTTCGCTAACGTCGCATATACCAAATTTGGTGTTACAGTACGTAATTGGATGACAAAAGTATGTGACTGGTGCAGACATGATAATCATGTGATGCGTGTCATGTAACAACATGACTTCATGCCACGCTCATGTTGCACTGGTGGCTGTTTCGCTGACGTCACATACACCAACTTTGGAATTGCCGTTCGTGAATGGTTTACGAAGGTATGTGACATGTGCAAACGTGATAATTATGAGATGCGTGTAATGTAACAACATGACTACATGCAACGCTAATCATGCGCTGGCGGCCGTTTCGCTAGCTTCACTTATACCAAATTTGGTATTACGGGACGAGAATGAATAACGCTGCTAAAATACTGGTGCAAACATGATAATCATGAGGAGCGTGTCACGTAACAACATTACTACACTCCACATTCATGATGCGCTCGCGGCCGTTTCTCTAGCTTCACACATGCCAAACTTGGTATTAGGTGACCTCGATCGATGACGAAGGTATGTGACTGGTGCAAACAAAATAATCATGAGATGTGTGTCATGTTAGAACAAGACTACATGCCACAGTCAAGGTGCCAATATATTTCGACGTGATGCGGTGGGCATGCTCGCCGGCATTTGTTTCGTTGCGTCACGTCGGCGTTGCCTCGCCAGGCGCCGGTCCTCCCAAATACCTGCAGGGGCGCACCACGCTGCGTTGCTTTGACGCCTGCGCGTTTCAGTGCGTTCGGCGTCAATCCGTCACGAAAAGAGGGAGACGCAGTGTTCTTTGGGTAGCGCATCGGTGCGAAATGCAGAATGTCACTTTTCGCACCGGTTGCCACCCGGCCGCGCCAACGGACGCTGCTCGTGCGGTAGCGCCTGGCGTCAGACTATAGAGTGCTCGCGTTTTGCTAAGGTAGCGTCATTGTGCCCAGCGTGCGCGCGCGTCAACGCTAAATTGGAGTATATTGGGCCCTTCATGATGTTCTCGCGGCGGTTTTGCTAGCTCCACATATACCAAATTTGCTGTTAAGTGACGTCAATGGATGAGGAAATCATATGACTGGTGAAAACATGATAATCTTGACACGCGTGTCATGTGAGAACATTACAACATACCATGCTTATAGCGTGCTCGCGTTTGTTTCGCTAGTCCCACATATACTAAGTTTTGTATCACACGACGCGAATATAGGACGAAGGTAAACGACACATCCAAACGTGAAAATCATGACACGGAAGTCATGTAAGGCATCATTCACCTCCATCTCGTAACGTTTGCTGATTTTAAAGTGACATACCAACATTTTTCATTCGTGCTACGCATATCATCGATTCTCACTGTACGTGGGATCTGCCATTTTTTTTATTTAGTGACACGTCATGAAATGACGCTAAATATATGTATGAATGTAGCACGCGCAGACATATGTTGAACGTGCAGATGTTTATATAATCAGTTTAATCATATGGTGGTTTTGGGACGTTAAACCCAATCAATTAATAACCAGTTGTTTTCACTTGAGCAACGATTCCAATAGAAACATGCGTATAAGCAACACCAAAAACTATCCTTAAGCGCTGATGCTCGCGAGGATGCTGGCCTTGGGCATTGCTACATATATCAATTTCAGTGAAAGGCATCTAACCCCAATTTCGTTATTTCAACGTGACGGCTGGACGGCTGTATTAACAAAGTACATACGTGATGTTTATAAAATTAAATAGGCAGCACTGTAGCCACTACTGACGTTTCACGAAAATTAGCGTCTATTTAAAAAGTAGTTCTGAGACCTGGCGTAGTTCTGTCGTAGAATGCTTCGTTGCAACGCAGAAAGCTTGGGTTCCATTCTGACTGGGACTTTGACATTTATTTGCATTCGTCGGGTCGACGTTACTGATATCGGGCATTGCTTAACGCTCGTGCGTTAACTTTGCTCATGCGTGTTCTCATCGTTCCGGGGTATATACTAAGGCCGCGTTCACACTGAGCATTCCGGCCGCCGAAAGTGCTCCGAATCCGGTTTGGCGGGGGCGAGATCCGCCGAAAGAGCCCTTTCCGCGCCGATCGCTCTCGGACCAATTTTCGCGGCGTCTGCCGCCGATTGGTCACCGCGGACCAATAAGAGCGCTAGTCAAGGAATTTTGAAAAATGGCGGCCAAGCCCTACTTACTTGTTATGCCGCAGTGCACGTAACTGAATGTTGAAACCAACGGGAGTTTAACCTACTATGTGCCTACTTCGCCTCCGTATTTCGTAAAAGAGGTGACCGAGCTTGCTGTTGGCGTGACCAAGCTTGTTGCGGTCTTGCAGAGCAAAACGAACCCACCAACGCCGCTGGCGTCGGTGGTTTTTCTGCTCTTCGTGCATTACAAGACAGCCACTTGCCAGCAATGTAAGCAGTACTGTCCTTTCTTGCTTCCTGCGTACGAGAATCGTCGAAGTATACACCACCGGATAGCGTAGCGGCGTTTGCGAGCCGCGACAGCAACCGGGTGACAGCGCATCCATCCCGCGTTCACCGCGTAGTAGATGTCACATTCGGCAGCGCGAACGACGCTGCGTTTCGGCGGCAGGCGAATTCCGGCCGCTGTAAAAAGCGAATGCTTCAGTGTGAACTAGGCATAAATGTCAATTGTGGTACATTTATGCATATGAGTGGCACCAAGTCGCCCGTGGGTATGTGTTACTGATATTGATATGTAAGGGTTCACGTCCCAAAGCCACCATATCAATCAATCTATGTTTTTTTATTAGTGCCAGAAAGGTACATTGTGAGTAAATATGCAGGAAAAGGTCCCAAGGTAGTAAACCGCACATGATAACACAAAAAAGATAAAGTACGAATAACAAAGGAGCAAGTCACAAGAACATTTCAAACTTTTTTTACAAACAAAGCAAGCTAGCAAACATTTTTAAAATGCAGTATTTATACGTTTAATAGAGACTTTTTTCAGTTTTGACTTAGAAACATGAATGCGCATCAAGCCTTTCATATCATCTGATAAAGAATTCCGTAATAAATTTGATAAACAACAACGCTCATTTTTCCATAATTAGTGGGAACTTTAGGCAATAACAGGTTATGGGCGACCATGAATCAAGTTTTACTTGAATTATTCCACAATGCAACAGGTAATATGTCGATAGTGAGGGTGCGGTGAAAAAGTTTGAAAAACAAAACACACACATTATAAACGTACATTTTAGAGAAAGTTAATACGTCAAGCTGGCGAAAAATCGCATGTGATGGCGTTTGACATAAAGCGAAAATTAGGAGTCGTATTGCTTGTTTTTGAAATACTTTTATTTGCCAAATGTGCACTGAATAGCAAATAGCCCATAGCTGAGATGACTAACTGAGATGGACGGATGGATACACGGACGCATAAAGCGGGTATGTGCCACAGGGTATGCGAGATGGCAGTACTTGAAGTGTTCAATGGATGGACGCACTGATGGACGCATGGATGGACGGACAGATATAGCAGACAGATGGACATTAGACAGATGCGTAATGCGGGTATGTGCCACAGGGTATGCGAGATGGCGGTACTTAGGGAATTTACTAGATGGATGCATAGATGGACGTACAGACAGACAGACTAGCAGACGGACGGACGGATAGATGGATGCGTAAAGCAGATATGTGCCACAGGGTATTTAAGATGGCGGTACTTGGAGTATTCACTAAATGGACGCATGGACGAAAGCATGGATTAACGGACAGACAGACTAGCGGACACACAGACTGATAGGCGGACGCGTAAAGCGGGTATGTGCCACAGGTCATGCGAGATGGTGGTACTTGGAGTGTTCACTAGCTAGACGCAAGGACAGACATATGGATGGACGCATGGACGGAGGGACAAATATACCAGACAGAAGGACGTTAGACGGAGGCGTAATGCGGGTATGTGCGACAGGTTATGCGAGATGGCGGTACTTAGAGTGTGTACTAGATAGATGCACGGATAGACGGACAGACAGACAGATAAGCAGATGGACAGATGGATAGATAGACGCGTAAAGCGGGTATGTATACTGAGATGCAATAACTGAGATTACTGTGTGAGAATGCATATTACAATGCCTTCAGAGTTTTGTTGTTAAAACACATTCGTGACTTGACCAATGCCCTCATACCGTATGAAATCTTTTTACAAAGAGAATTGATATGTTGCTAAAGTTTCAGATGTGTGCCCTATATAACACCCAAAAATGACGTATGATCACCTAAAGGAATTACTACTGAGTTCACAAAAAGGTGAGAATTGAATGGTAGTTTTTCGTTTGGTGAATGAAAAAGCATAGAACAGGTTTTGGAATGATTAATCAATAATCTATTAGGGTTGCACCAGTCAAGAAGACAATTCAGCTTGAACTCTTGACACGAGAATCGCTCAATCGAAGTGATGAGAAATAAGAGTCGTGACATCAGCGTAAAGTAAACAAGAAGAATAATTAGGGCAACGTGGTGAATTATTTATTTATATTAAAAATAATAATGGATCCAAAATTGAGCCTTGCGGAACACCTCTGGTAACGGGGTTGGGATTGGATGTAAAACTTTTGACCAAGACCACCTGAAGCCTGTTAAGAAGAAAGCTCTGTTATAGCCTTATTGCAGGACTAGTTAAGCCATAATCGTCAAGTTTACAAAATAGGATGAAATGATCAGTACTATCAAATACTTTAGTAATGTCGACGAGGACAGATCCTGCAATGTTACCATTATCAATGAATGATTTGATTTTGTCAGTGAAACAAGCGATTGCAGTACCAGTGGAAAGACCAGCCCTAAAACCAAACTGACAAGGAGAAAATATGTTAAATTTGCTTGAATATTTAAATATTCTTACTTCAATTATATTTTCCGAAATTTCTTCAAGGAAGCCAAGGACATATATGGGTCTGGAATTGCACACGCTGAGGGGATCACCTTTCTTGAATACTGGCACTAACTTCGCAACTTTTAGTTTATCTGGGAAAACACCGTTTTTCACACAATGGTTAAATGTGTGGCTTAATATAGGCGCTACAAGAGATCTTACAAGATATCTGATTATGAGACACGTGGGGCTCCGGAAATTACGACCACCTGGGGTTCCTTAACGTGCACCCAAATCTGAGCAAATGGGCCTACAGCATTTCCGCCTTCATCGGAAATGCAGCCGCCTCAGCTGCGATTTGATCCCGCGACATGCGGGTCAGCAGCCGAGTACCATAACCACTACACCACCACGGCAGGGTAGTTATGTGCCTCTGTCTGGCGGCACGTGCTTGACAACGTACGTGACGGGAGTGTGAGTTTATTCATGATTTGACCAGCCCTTTAAATTTGTCAAACCATCTTAGCCTCTCACGCTAATTTTGATTCACGTCAATTTAAGGGGAGTGAACAGGAGAGCAAGTTTAGGTGGATTAGCCCGACAAAGGCGAGCTTGCCTAAGAAAATTTAATTTTGTGCATTTCACCTTGTCACGTTTTGCGATGCTCGCTATGACTACTTATGCTAGTTAATCAGTGTCAATAACAATGCGAGCCAGCGCTTGAATCAGCCCCTTTGCAGCCGCTACGTAAAAGAACGGCACATATTCGAAGGAGCAATGAAAGCGACAGCCAGTTTTCGTTTTTGCACGAGCGCCGTAACCGCGTCCAACAGAGTGACCTGAGAAGTAGTATAAGATGGGACGCGAATGTGCCCTTGTAGCTGGTGTCTTGTCGTTCCTCGTCGCTAGCTGGCGTGTCGATGAATTCTGCCACGCGATCCCGTGGTATGCACACTTTTGATCGCACATTTAAATGCAGGTAGAATACCACTAGATTTCGAAGCATCTGTTGTGTGCTCATGAGTGCACAACAGCAGTTCGCGCCACACAGCCATCCCAACAGATTCACATCCTTAGTAACTCATGCAATTACCACAGACGCTCGAGTTCTAAAATTCCGGAGGGCAACATTATTGTGCGACCACCTTTGATACTTGCACTGCATGTACGGAGTGTGTCTTTTGTGCAATCTGTATCTGCTCCTCCTCTTCGTCCTCCTCCTCCTCCTTTTTCTACTCCCCTATTTCTCTCCTTTATTCCGTCATTTCTCTCTGCCCCGTGCTGGGTAGTAAACCCGACTTAGTCTAGTCAACCCCCCTACCTCTCTTATATTCTTTCTCTCTCTCTCTCTACCGCAGACGCACGCAACACTTCAGATTTCAACAAATTCCAACAAAAATTCGTCACTATCGGAACTACCATATAGAAGACCAACACAAGAAGTCACTGCAATATTCACAAGGTGAGTGTTGTTACAGGAGTTGGCTCGGAGATTATCCGGTAGCACGCAACTTCCTAGACATTTCTCAAGCACCAGATAAAAATCGGCCCGAGTGCGTATATTACACTGCAAATGTCGTCGAAAGACGATAGTCTTGCGTCTACAGAGAGTGAGCAAAACGCTTGTTTGATGTTTTGCGCAAGAAAATCAGTGAATCGTATTCTGGAGGCGCTGCGTTAGAGTGCCTCGAGCGTGTATCGGAGGCGAACGAGCGCATCAAGGCACGTTAGACACGAGCGCCATCTGGAAGTTATCTTCAAAAACGAAGGCGTGCGTTTCTTGAGGAGAAAGATGCACGCCTGTCTCAAAGGTAATAAGGTGTAGAACGCAATGCGACGTGCAGGTGCCACGACCATGTCGTCGTAGCAAAGTGTTCAAAACACTGACCTTTCTGAGGATCACGTTGCACTGTCAGCGCAGCGCGGTAAACGCTACAGTCCTTAGAGTTACTTGTTTGTGCCTCTTCTAGTATAAAGGCAGACATACAAAGCGTCAACGTGTTGTTATGACACCTGACACATGCGCAATAATTACTTTTTAATTGACTACCGCACAGCTTTGAACCCTAACTCTTGAGCATTGTTGGTGGGCGCTGCAGATGGTGTTGGCCGTTAGATGCCGTTTGAGGTATTGTTAAGGGCGGATGGACGGACGGACAGACAGACAGACAGACAGACAGACAGACAGACAGACAGACAGACAGACAGACAAACAGACAGACAGACAGACAGACAGATAGACAGACAGACCAAAGTTTTTCCGTTAAAGGTTCCTAAAAAGTCTATCGTCTTTAAAAGACATGATGAATCTGCCTGACGGTGAGCCCTCTTCGCTTTGGTCTTCCGGGCTCTCACTGAAATTCTTGGTGGAGAGTCCGAGTTACTGCAGCATTGTGAGCCCGTGCTGCTGGCCTGGATTCAAGGATATTCATGCTTCGGGGCGGTAACAAAAAGTGTTCACTGAGTGAGTTCCAAGCGGAGAAAAAGGAAGCTCGGCAGCCAAACGCGAGCGCTTTATACAGGCGCGACCCTCTAGTGGTCCCCGATCTGACTAGAGGCAGCGGCCCCGATAGCACGCGGCACCGCTTGCATGACTGACCTGAGAGAGCACAGCTGCGATAGACCACAGCGGCCTCTCCAGCGGGAAAAATAAGAGCTTGAGCACATGCCACCGGCGACGGACAAGGCGCGAGCACAAGAAGCCTCAAGAACAAGCTCGTAGAACCACCCAGGCCCTTTTGTGCCTCCTACTATTCTAACTGGAAAGCTAAAGTGGTCTTTATCTTTTAATTTGCACTAAAATGCATTTTCCGATTGTTTGCGAAATCTCTCTGCAACTTCCGTGGTATTGGACTGCCTCCTGCATAGGAGGCATCGGGAGCTTTCTGTTTTTTACGTGCTCCCAAGTGCCTTCGGGAGCTCCTATGAAGAAGTGATGCTGTTGTGTGTCTACGTAATAATCTGAAGTTAAATATTGGGACGCTCTAATGATGTCACTATGACGGAATAAAAATGAGACACGATGACGCCCAGGGTGGTATCATCTCGTATTCATTTATTTTGCACTGAGTGAGGTGGAACGATTACTGTTATATTACCCATTGCTAAGAAAGTGCCAATTTTGGTATAGTCGTGTTTTCAGGTAGGTCAAAGAAAAGGGGTCCACTAGTCATCTTTGTAACCTTGTATCCTGCGCCAAAGAGTTCAGTCCGTGATTTAGTAGCAGCAAATGAACATATTTCTCTGGCTAGTTTCACTGGGTTTTTGCTTTGGAGGACCCAGAATTTCGCAAAGAATGGTCTTCATTGGTTGAAATGTACAAATACATCAGTGCGTCCCCTCTTAAGGGGGGGCGACCAAGCACACGGGAAAATTGGTTGGTTGGTTGGATCCTCAACACCTTGGCGTAACCCACCTAGGGGATTAGGCCATGAATGGGATGGTGCCTTGCTTTTTAAATAATTTACTTTTTGGAAGGGAGAGTTGGAATCATTAGGCAAAGTAGGTAATAATATAAAGATGTTAGATTTCTAAACATATAAACAAAAAAACCTTGGAAAAAACATAATAAACACAAAAACAAAACAATTTTCTACATAAGACAACTGATAGTATCTATTTTTAGCATTACATTCATTCACATTTCCGTAAGAATTTTGTAACAGCGGGAAAACGCTCCTGTGGCTGAAATGAAATGCAACTACGCCAAATAAAGAATCACGGGAAGTGTCAAGTTTAAGTGCAGTTTTCGTAGGGGTTCTTCTAGTAGATTTTTCCTTCCACTTTTGAATTTTCAGCATGACAAAAAGAAGAGCTCCAAAGATTCACTCTCATTACAATAAAGGCACAAAGGCGACTGTGCCAGATCCGACCCGTGAAGGTAAATGTTCAATGAAGGGACTCGACAATGCAGCCATGTAATTACTAATTTTTTCTTAATGAACACCACTTGTTCTTCCAAGGAAAACTTAGCTGTGGATAGTCTGATAAAAACAAAGCATAATTTTGAAGTTATTGGCCGTTGTGCGTTTTTCAAAGCGTGCTGCTGTGATATATTCCGAAGTAGGCAAAATAGGTAAAACAGGACAATCAAGGGAAGATACAGCTAGTGCGTCTGCATGCTCATTGAGAGGTAAACCTCTATGGCCTGGTACCCAAACTAGTCGAATGAGTCACAAATGTCTAGAAATCAGCGAGGCGAAAGTTTTCAGGTACTCGGAAAAGTTGGTGAGCCTAAAGCAGTACAGACCGAGAGGCCGTCTGCGTGAACGATCACCGCTGATAGATCTTGGGGCACTTTACCTAATTCTAGGACTACTGCAAGTTGCTCAGCTTGGTAAATAGCAGTAAATTCGAAAAATTGAATTGAGAAGGCGCAATCTAGAGACAGTGATACGACTCCTACGCCAGCCTTCTCTTCATAAATAGAAGCGTCAGTCGCTATCACAAAGTACGTTTCTATATTGGCCAAATTATCTTCCAAAATGCCATTTATATAGTGATATGGTAAGGTTTTGGCATTCTTGGGATATATATCATCAAATTCAATCCTAATTGCATCTACAGTGTTGAGTACTAGTATTTCCCAAAGGTCAACTCTTAAGGGTTCCAAAAGTTTCTGTGTAAATATTATTTGAGGGCACCGTAATTTAAACCATTGGTGGTTGAAAAATGAGGTCTGCTGGTTGATAAACACATACTGTGACCTCTTCTGCTGTGATGCATAGATATTAAGGAATGTTTGTACTGTTAGAATATGAAATCTTTTTATAAGAGAAGGCAGGCGGGATTCTTTGTATAGGATATTGTTCACAACATATTTAGGTAGCCCTAGGCATAAGCGTAACGATTCGCGTTCAAACAGAATCTGTGGTCGAACTTTGTAAGCCGGAGCGCCAGAAAAGAAAACACAGACGAATTCTAATATCGGTCTAATGTACATGCAATATATCATGGCGAGCACGTCCCTACGCAAACCGGCACAATAATTACTGAGCCTGCGCAGCATCCCTACGCCACGTGCTCCTTTAGCAGCCATGTTTTCTATGTGGGGACTCCAGTTAAGTGTTTCCGTGAGGGTTACCCCCAAGTACCTAAGTTACTCTACCTGAGGTATGGCGTCTTGTCGGTACATTAGTGAAATTCGCACTGGGGCATTTTGTGTGAAAACTATGATGATGCTTTTGTTAATATTGAGGCATAGGTTGATATCCTCCGGCCATGTTTCTAGGCTATTCATGTATGTCTGCTGAATCAGATATGGTGTGTGATAGTCCAACGACACAGCAAAAAGTGCGATATCATCGGCCTACATATAGAACAGTACATCTTGCTGAATGGGAGTGGTACATAGTAGTGCATTAAATAATAAGGGCGATAGTACTGACTCTTGCAGTAGACTATGCCGTAGTACAATGTTAGTGCAGTAGACCATGCCGTAGTACAATGTTAGTGACGAAAAATTCTGCTACTTCTATAGCCGAGCCCCTAGTGAGAGAGGCTGTCTCGGCATACCAGGTTAAGTAGTCTGTCGCCCCTACTATCCATCGGTCGCTCATTGATGACGTAGGAAATGGACCAAGTAGATCCATTCCTACTTGTTTAACGGAGACTCAGGTGGTTCGATTGGTTGAAGAAATCCTGCAGGTTTCAATGAAGGCGTTTTGCGTCTCTGGCAACCTCTACATGTCCTTACATAATGCTGTACAGCATCCAGTAACTTTGGCCAGTAGAACTTGGTGCGGATGCGAACCAATGTTGTACTCACTCCGAGGTATCTTGCTGCTGGGGCATCGTAGCAGGCTTCCAGGATTTCGGGTCGCAAGGCCGAAGGAACGACGAGTAGGAATTTCTCTCTGCTATGCTCGAAGTTTCTCTTGTATAAAACGTTGTTTCTTATCAGGTACGAGGACAATCCCCGGACGAAAACTCGAGGAACACGCACGGGTTGCCCTTCCAGATGCTTGATCAGTTTAAGCAACTCCGCGTCAGATCGCTGATATTCAGTCATGTCTGCGGTGCTGACGGCCCCAAGAAACGGAAAGTCGTCTCCATCTTCCACAGGTGCAGATTCCATTGGTGCGCGTGACAGGCAATCAGCATCACTGTGCTTCCAACCCGACTTGTATACGACTGTTATGTTGTATTTTTCAACCTGAGGCTCCATTTAGCAAGTCACCCAGAAGGGTCCTTTAGGCATGCGAGCCAGCACAACGAGTGATGGTCGCTCGCTGCTCAAAATTGTCTACTATATAAGTACGGTCGGAATTTCTGTATGGCCCATATTACCGCAATACATTCTTTTTTCCGTCGGCGAATAATTCATTTCAGCTCGCGAAAGAGTGCGACTAGCATATGCGACCACTCTTTTCTCTCCATTTTGCAGCTGCACAAGAACGGCGCCTAGTCCCAAATTGCTTGCGTCCGTGTGAATTTCTGTTTCGGCTTCTTCGTGGAAATGTGCCAGAACGGGGTTTACCGCCTACATACCGAGGTTATGACGAGGTTTACCGTCTACATATGCTGTCTTTATTTAGCTTTTTCAAATTGCATTCTTGCCGAGCACCGGATTGTACAGGCGTCAGGACCTCATTCAGGTGAACACTCACGTCTGGCTAAGCGTTCATCTGACTGAGGCCTGAGTGAGTAAGAAAATGATCAGATTTGTTTATTTATTACTATGCCCTTTACATCCAGGGGGTGTTACAGAAGTGGTGGGCATGCTATAAAAGTGGCAAAAGTGATAATGACAAAAGCTAAGGAAACACAGCAAAATGTAAATTGTGGAAAAAGACACAAAAGAAGACAAGAGCAGTCACACCATAGATAGAACTGCTGATTTGAACAGCCCTTGACTTTTAGTGGCAGCAATGCAGGGGAGAAAACGGTTCCAGTCTCTCCTTGTCTTCAGAAGAAAGAAAGTTTTAGAAAGTTCTGGGTGCAGTAGACGAGCATGGCTACTTGGGTCGACAACATGGCGTGAGAAATATGCAGGTTTTGAGAATTATTTCTTTTTAAACACTTGATTACGTAACAAAATTTTGTGAAAGAGTGACAGAAGAAAGATTATTCTTCTAGTAGCAAAATTATCAAGTTGTAGAGTAGATTTTATTAAGATCACGCGGGTAGTACGAGCATAGTTATTATGAATGAAGCGAGCTGGGCGGTCTCGGACAGCTTCTAAAACTGTATTAACACTGATTGAGCTGGCTTCCCAAATGGCAGACACGTACTCTAGTTTTTGGTTGGACTAATGTTTGGTAGAGTTTTAACTTAAGGTGTGGGGGGTGCTTGGCGGAAGTTTCTGCGGAGGTAACAAAGAGAACGCTTGGTGTTGTTAGTACTGTATGTAAGGTGAGAATGCCACGAAAGATCATTTTTATGTAAACACCAAAGTTTTTGTATCTATATACGAGCTTAACTTACTTTCATTTGTAGCTTTAAATTTTCAGAGTGATACTAGAACTTGTGATTGTCATGATGATACACTTAGTTACGTTAAAATCTATTAACCACATGTTGCATCAACTAGAGACAATAATTGGATACGCTGAATTAAGTAATTTGTCGTCCCTTTTAGCTATCTTGCGGTACAAAACGCACTCGTCTGCAAACAGTTTCTTGGTCAATTAAATAATAATTGCCAGATCGTTGTGGTACGCCAGAACCTTGCGGTACGCCAGATCTACCTGCACAAGAATTGGGAAATGGGAGTTCAAAATAATGACAAACTGGCGAGTCAAACACAAAACATTAGTTCAGCTTGGGTCGTTCGCGCCGTAGACTAGGCGCTACTTCTTTGGGACCTCAAAACTATTGGATCCTCTATTTGAAAGCTCATATTATTCAGTGGGTTTTAACATACCAAAACTGCAATATATATAAAAGGCACACTGTCGGGGAGCACTGCGAATATTTCTAAAACCTGCAATTTTTTGCGTGCACCTGTACTCACATACATGGGCCTGAAGATTTAAGCCGCCTTCCAAAATGCATCCCCTGCAGCCGAGATTCGCTCACACCTTCTTCAAGTCAGCAGTCGATCACCATAGCGCGTATACTCTCGCCAGGTCAAAAGCGTAACGCAGCAGCCATTTCAGGATTCATAGCTATTGCCGGAACCAGCATGAAAGTAACTTTATGTCCATTCCGCGGTGTCTATCCGTGTGTGCCACTTGAAGGGTGACCTCTCCCACTCATAGAGAACACAGTACTACGATTAGTCATCAGTGAACATTCCAAACGGGACCCTTTAGAGGTACCCACCATATAAAGATATTGTCATTATTTTCCTTATGCCCCGCCTGGATCTACCTTTTTTTGTGAACTCGCTAGCGCGAGGGCCTTTATGGCGTCGACAGCAGTAAACAGGTTGACAATACCCTAATTTGCTACAGCCTTGCAATTTTCGCATGTGGGCTTTCTGTTTCCGAGAAAACTTGTCTGTATTGTCACACACAATGTCTCTCACGATCATCCTTCGGATCACAGAAGCATATGGGAAAGCATTTCAATGAATGCGTTGGTTTTAACCAGCTATTTGCTGAGCGCAATGCATGCCGCGTGAACCAGTAAATAGTTGATGAGTGGCTCTTACTAGGTCTTTTTTTATTAGCTAAAATATTAATTGTGCAGGCTGTTCCACGCCAGCCTAAATGGTTTTTTCGTGCCTTGCTTAATCAAACCTCCGACCATATAAGCACAAAGGCTTCTAGCTTTCGTTTCGGGTGAGCCTATACGAATAAATTGCCCATTGGAATTTTGATATTATTAATAATAATAATAATAATAATAATAATAATATATTAACGTGTTATCTGCAACAATAATACAATGATAATAACATTATAGTATTAGGTTGGATTTAACGTTAGAAATCCACAAATTCATTTTAAATACCAGTACATTCAGATGCAGTTGAAACGGCTAAAACTTCTGAGCGTATTCTCACTATAACCTAAATATGCTAGTGTGAATTCGTATTAACCTAAACAGCTCAGTATTGCTCAAAAAAGAAGACATGTGTACAGCTGTGACCACGTCTGTGTAGAGCACGGGAACAACCGTTTTTTGCTCTGCAGGGCGAAACCTTGGGACAGTATCAGGCTCTCACGTGTTCAGCCTGACAACTAGGCTGTGCATGCTCCTGATACACCACTTCATAGTCTAAAACTGCCTCAAGGTTTCGGCCCGCAGAGCAAGAACGGGCTGCTCGAGCACTCAACACAAACGTGGCCATGGCTATACGTCATTGAAAATAAACTGGGCTCTCTTTAGTAATATTCTTTACGAATAAACACTAATTGGCACACTATGTGTACTTCTTGTGCACAGGCACATTTAAACTATTAAATACATAAATTCCTATAAAAATTAGTTGTTTTGCCGAAAGATAAGGTCTCCCCACTCCTAGTTTAGACTGCCTCAATACATGCATTGCCCCGCTTCGGTGTACTACACGATAAGGCGTAAGAAAGTAGCCGTACCTTCATTGCAATAGCAATGATATGGAAAATATCGGCCGGATTTTGCCACCGGCGTCAGCGTCGACAACCCCGTCACTCAGCGTATGAGTACGTTATTGATGTATTTAAAAATTCACGAACAAAAACCAGGAACAGACTCCGGCCCGCGGAAACAAAATTTGGTCCTCTGAATCATGAGTGCTAGGCGTTAAACACTAAGCCACTCAGGAGCACGTCCTCCACGGTTCAGATGGCAAGCAACTTCTATCTACCACTTGCCACTGCTGACAGGCTTCTCAGGAAGAATTATTGTGATTTCACCATTACTATCAAGATTGCGCAAAGAGCGCGCGTCGCCACATCGCGCAGCGGCGCGCGATCTAATCTCCTACGCGTCCTTCGCCCCGCTTAAAGAACGGGAGCGAGCCTTTCTCGCAATTCCTTATCTCGCAGTGCGGAGAAAGGGAAGACGATACGTCTAGCTGGCGTCGGGTTTCACCTGGAAGAATTCTGTTGTAGTTACCAGGCGCACAAAGGTCACTGCAATCATTGCAGACTCCGTTTGCGAAAAGCGCGCGCTTTCAATACACAGCGAAGTAACAACTGAAACGCTTATTGGCGTGCATCTGTACCTGTGAGTATACGTTTCGTGCGTAATTTGTGCGTGAGAAACGCGGGGCACATTTCGATCTGCTTTCCATTCTGCACGTGATCTTCCAATTTGTTGCTACCACTTTCATTGCTTCCCCTCTGCAGCAAAGCTGGGACTTTTTTGTCATGTAGGGTTATTTTCCTAGGTAATTTGTTACGTTGCCGTGTTTCACCTGAAATGCACGCCAACTCGCCTAGCTATCTACATTGCTGCTACATATTGACTGATGTCACGGTAAAACACTATTGCTATCAATATTTAGTTCACAATACTTTTCCCGGTTATCAATATTGCTGACTTTATTAGACTTGCATCTCGAAGTACGATGGGTCATACGAGAGCAAGAAAGCCAGCGTGTCACTCTTCAAACTTCTCTTCATTTCTTCCGAATGAATGTGCCATTGCTGCAGCGAATTCAGGAGTCATTTCTTGAGCATAGTAGGATCCAATGTTCAGCGCAACTGGAAAGTGATAAGTCAAAAAATTAGGCTCACTTCTCTCGGAAATATTTAAGAACATATTCCTAAATATACAATTTGATACTGCAAGAATTGTGTATTTTTATGTTGTGCCACGGTTTTCTGTAATATTTCAAGTGCACGTCAGACACATCAATTTTAAGAGAAATGAAACTGATCGCCTGCCCGGACTGCTTTTTCATCACAAAAAAGTAGGTCTGCTTCAGACAAAAGTGTTTGCAGTCAAAATGTTGTAGTCTTTATTAACGTAGCGTTCATATATTTATCTTTGTTCATTTTTTATTTCAAAATATTCCTAAAAGGTTTCAATCTAGAAAGCGTATAGCTAATGAGAGAATATTGCGATATAGAAGTTGCATATTGGTAATCGTATTGGTATTTATACGAAACGAAGTGATTACCCAAATGAACGTCCACAATAAAATAATACTGTGGGTACAAACATAAACAGTAAAATAACAAGTAAAATTAATATGGTCGCATATAAGGCTATCAAATTGTGCCAAAATTGTTTTCACAAAGGTAAAGCAGGCACTTCATGAAGGGACCTAAACAAAGAGCGTAACACAATGGATACGCTTAATAATATAAGAAATTGCACACATTGTGCCATGATATCTGGTGAATGGAATCGCTAAGAGGAAAAAAACGCTATACGAGGAAGAAATTGCTAAGAGAAAAGCAACAAGATTCCGTGCTAGCGAGTCCTTCACCTTACTGTTTAGCACCTGCCGAAGATTTACTAGATGTGTTCCGCAGAAATTCATTCGACTATGCTATTGTGTGTTGTTTACAAGATTATGAGAGCTACATACTGAACTTTTCAGATTGTGCTCACAGTGACAGTGTAGAAAATTCCAGCACAAGACCGAAAAAAAAAATTCGCGCTATTTGGATCAGCCTAACAATTGCCTAACTACGAAACACGGGCAGGTTTGCTGTGAAGGCATCATCTTCCCCTGTGAGGTTGCCTTCTGGGTTGATGCTAATAAAATAGAAGTGTAAATCTAACGAAGCGTTTCTACTCTAACTCAATTGTACGATAAAATAAATGGATGCAATTTAAAGAGTTGAAAGAAGTTCTGTCTTGATGACAGAAGTGCGGTTGCCAATCACATCTACGACATGAGAATACTGTGTTAAAATCATGCACTTGACAGTGCTTTCTTATGGCGGGGTTTGCGACAATTATACTCAGGATGCGAAAATGCAGTGCGAGATGATTTGTTTTTGATTATGTGATGTTTTTTCAAATATTAGCGTCTGCTTTCATCGCCAAATGTAGTGCGCTAATTAAATTCCATGGTAATTACGCATAAGTTGTCTCAGTGTTGTGCGTAGTATGACTTCGAATGGCTTGCTTCATCTAGTATGTGACTTGAAACTAAAAGCGAATAGTTGTAAACCACGCCATTTGTAATAACAGGCAAACTTTTATTAACAAACACTTAGAAGCGGGTTTGCTTGTGGTGACTAAAGCTTGCCTGAGCGTTATTTAAATACATTTTGATGATACAATTATGAAATGTCTTTCGGTTTTCATAAATCGAAAATAACATTTCTATTTAAGCAGCGTAACAAACAGAACCAACAGACGCGTGAAAACGTAGGCGTCATTAATAATGGTTTTTCAGCTGTGTTGCAATGCAATGCCTGCTACGTCACAGCCTTGTTCCCACTAAGCTAAATCCTTTCTCTTCCCACTTATGTGTACGACCTATAAAACATTCGGAGGCGAAACAGCTGGGCTACTCTAGATGGTGGTACGCGCTCGGGCCACGACCACAATCAGTGGACTCCAGGTATAGGGCCTGGTCACTCAACCATGCGCTAGTATAATTCTAATTATGTTTTTGTTTCTATAGGCTTCTGTTTGTGCTCGCGCTTATTTCTCGAAGAAGATTTGACATGTCGCTTATAATCTTTGTGCGTCTTCTGCTTTAGCCGTGCAGTTCACGTTACAGACATAGACTCCATGAAGGACACTTTTCTCGCTGCAGCGGAAGTAATTGCTGCAGAAGTGAGCTGACATGATTTCTTTGTATGACACAACACTGTGTTAATGGGTGTCAATGCCTTATTTTTGCGACGAAAACAACTTAACTCAAGTGTGCTATATGCCTGGCTGCACCACGGCTCCACTGATTTATTTCCTCATAAACATAGAATATATAGATTTTGACGTTGCAAAACTAACAGATATGACGTTGTACGGACAATACATTGTGAAAGTAAGAGATTGCGAACAGGAAAAGAAAGCACAAGAAAACGCCTGACTGCCTGGCGTTCAACCTTCGACTTTTCTGCTCACAGCTCTTACGTTGTCTAGCTTATTAAAGACAAGCCATTTATATGCACGATATACCGTTGTTCATCCTCCGAGCTAAGCAACTTCAGGGCGTTTTCGTCATCAATAGCGATATGTTCACCCGTGCACGTGCACTTCACTCACAATTTAGGCGCTTCGTACGTCTCGTGTTTCCACCAGAAGTTTGCTTTGAAGTTACAGTGGTTAAAGAGAGCACGGAGAAGACTTCTCTCGTTGCCATGGACCATGTTTACGAAACAAGCACGCTGTTCACGCAAGAAGGGATAATTGGGACAGCTGTGGGTCCTTCTAGTATGCACACACGTGCGTCCATGTCTTGTGTCTCTCTTTGTGCTTTAGCAACGCACTTCCAGTGCCGAACGGCGAACGTTATTAGTCCGCGTTGGTCTTGCGCATGCTAATTTTGTGCGTGCTTTCTGCTCAAGGTTTGCGCTGCAAAGTTCGAGATGCTTGCCGCTCTTCACGTCACTTTACAATTTGTTGCTTTAGCATTCATTTGTTTGCCTTTGTGACAAAAATACAAAGTACACAGTCAACTGCCTCTATGAACACATACTGTTTTGTCACACCAATTCTGATAATACAGTATGAGCGACAATTTTTAATTATGTTTATACTTACAGATTACCATTGCGAGATCCAAGTACTTGGCAAGGAAGGAGTTCATGTCTGCAAAGGCAGAGATGCAGGTAAAAAACACTGATGTCTGAAGAGGTGCACATTGGCTCAAGTACACGACTTCTACGCAACTCCGCCGGCATGTTAACATCAGAAAAGTGACGAGGAGCTGTTGTCGCTATTGACAACAGCTGAAGGCGCAAACGTCGGCATCACTTTCATTGTATTTCACGTCTGTTAAACAAGCCTCATAGAAGTGATAATTATTTAATACTTTCAAGGCTCGATTTTTATAAAGCCTATTTGTTTTTGTTTGCTCCTCATAGTAGTGCCGCCCATTGAAAATTTCCGAGACCCGTTTTTGATAGAGAATATTTGCTTCAAGTTACTCCTTTGTAAGAAAAAAGTATTCACTGACACTCTGAGATAATAAATTATCTTTAAGTTCATCATTGCAGGAGTTTGTGGGATGTACTAGAAACTAATATTACCCCAAACACAAATTACCAGCTGCGGAAGCTGGATTTCCCCTGTCCTCATGCTGTTCAATTGCCTTTAAGTTGTTTTGAACAGAAACATTTCAAGAAGATTTTTATAGGTGAACGTGACGTAAGAAATTCAACTTCAACAAATGCGCAACGTTCAGGATCATCGTTTTTTTCAGCCACAGAGATGCAGCAACATTAGTTTAGTCTAAACGCCCAAAATAATAATTAAAAATCAGTAAACGTGTGCGATTTTTTAGCAAAAAAACCAATTGAAAATTGTACGCCTCCACTTTCATTCAGGTCACTGAAACCCTCTCTTGTCTATGTTATTAAACGTGGAAAAAGGAAACGATATGTGAGAAGCTTTACTCACCTAATGAAATATTTACAACAATATGCGTGATCTATGCCCTAATTATTTTTTGTCAACCTTAACACTCGGCAGACGGAAGCAGTCTTTTTTTTTCAAAGAAGTTTGAAGTTTGAAGTTTATTATTAACAGACTGGCGATACATAAAATGAAGAAGACGTTTTACAGACTAGGGTCCCATAGTCCGAAGACTGTAGGGGGACCCACGATGAAGAAAGCATGTAGAAAAGTGCAAGGGCAAATGGCAAGACAATGTAATATTAACAAAACAATGATATAAAACAACTATAGAAAAATAACGAAGCGATAAAACATAGTAATAATCACAACAACAACAATACAATCGCTAAGTCACAATGCAAAAAGGACAACATAGAATAATTTATAGTGATAGAAGATATAATTTCAAAGTTTTTTTGAATGTATACAAGTTGGAAAGAGACTTTATATTTGGTGGAATAGAGTTCCATAATGAAATAGCTGTGAATGACAATGACTTTATGCCGTAATTAGTGCAAACTCGGGGTAGTAATAAATTTCGCTCCAATGCGAAGCGAGTGCGGTTAGTGTTTATCAATAAGTCACAGTTGATGAGGTCGAAGGGTAGCCGACGGTGAATTATATTAAAGAACAAACAAGTACAATGAAATTCAAATAACCTACTGATACACAGAATATTATATTGTCTAAGCAATGAAATAGCGTTCGAACGACGAGGGCTGAAAGTGATAATGCGGATTGCTTGGTTCTGTATATGTTGTACAGATGAGATGTACGAGTGATAGGTGTTGGCCCAGGTAGTTATGCCATAGTTAAAATGACTATGAATAAATGAGAAGTAGAGCGATAATAATGCATTAGTGGAAAAATATGGCCTAGCTTTAATCAATGCACGAATACCAAAAGCAGTCTTTTTCTTAATGTCTAATAAGTGTAGACCAAAATTAAGGGTTATGTCTAAACGTACACCGAGAAAAGAAACAGTATCACAAGCATGGATAGTATTAGGACCCATAGTTATAGCAGCAGAAGTTAACAAATGTTTATGAGCAGACCTGAAAACCATGAACTGAGTTTTAGAGGGGTTTATCGTTAGATCATTGTTGTTGCAAAGAATAATGCTATTCTACGAGTTACACTTATGCTGCGGCGCGTTTAGGGCAGATCTTGTTGCACAAGTGGCTGTTTGCAGAAGCTGGCTCAACCATCATTGGTCACTTTGGTTCTGGACAATGGCTGAAAAATGTTCGTTTAGGCTGCTCTTTGGTAACAGCGTTCTGAATAAATTTTTTTGCGTGAATGCGTGAATGAAGTGACTTTTACACGTAAATAAGAAATGATATTAATCAAAATTTGCGGGCTTACCGTTTAATTATCTGATGAGCAAGCTTATGCGATCTAGAAGTATCGGTGCTTTCGCAGAAAATACGGATCCGCAGTTTCTTTTTTATACCGCGCACAAACGATTTCAATGGACTAATATGTCGAGTTTTGATGAAAAACAGAGGACGCTGGAAATAAAATTGTCCAAGTGGAAATTAATGATCGCACTTAAGCTTTTTTTATACATCATATTATGTGGCAATCGCTAATCACTTTTTCCTTTTAAAATATCTGACGCCTATGAAATGCGTGGCAAGAAATGTCAAAACAGACGTTCCGAAAACAGTGTCCGCAATTTCGCCCACTTCAACATTCCGTTGGCTGTGATGAATACCCTTTCGCAGAAGTAATTGTCACCATCCGACAGGTTTAACCACATTAGCCGCACGTGGCAAAACAAACGGGGCAGGTCGAACAGTTGATTGAGCCAAAATGGCCCAAATATGTCTCGGCAACAAATTCCAAAATTATCGTGAGTGACACACTAATTTATCGCAGAGTACCAAGCAGTGGAATGAACACACGACTAATTAGGCCAGCGAATTGACGGAAATTCTGCTGTCAAACCTGAACTTGGCAGCGTAATTTGAAACAAAGATATGGAAGATTTTTCAGAGATGACTTTGATAGATTGTTCTCGGCTTTTTTATTACTGGCATTGTTCTCCAGCATGAGGCGTTATTTAATTACAATGAAAACAGTGTGTTCAAAAAGCTTAGTTTTCGCTGTACAAGCCTCTGTTAACAACGCTAAGAGTAAAGTAAAAATTTTCAACATGAAACGCCATTATTGAATGTCCTGTATGGTTTTTATGAAGACACACTGTGCCTGAAGCAATGATAACTTGGTGCTGGCTCCAATGAATAGACGAAAATCAGAATAATATGTGTAATATTAATAGTATATTTATGAAAATATTGTGAGAATATATGAATAATATGAACATAATTCAATGCAAAATAGTATTCGATGAGTTTCGAGGATGCAATGTACTTGATGCCTACCAATTGTTGCGTTGGATTCTGATAAGCCGTTCCTGAGCTGTAAATAAAAAGTTGAATTCCGCAAGTTATGTGCCTACTTGCTCACGTAACGCCATCGATAGGAAAAAAATGCCAGCTAATACTCGGCAGTCGTACAGGACATATTTATCTCGTTTGGTTGGCGTACGAAATACGAGAAAGATAAAACAGAAAGTTGTGACGTGCACAGAACATAAGCTGCAGTTAGCCACGCTGAGATCGTTGGCCAAACGTTGCGCGAAGGTGGCTTAATAAGTTCTCACATGTTTCTTGTGTCTCTGCGATGTGTTATCCCTGTGATCAAAGTAGTTCCTATTAGAAACAGGTTTGCGCAAGTATTTGGGCGCATTATTTCAGCCTTTCATACTTTGGCATAATCACATGACTATAGTGAGCCTAGTTCTTTGCAAGCCGGACTACACTGACGAAATCACAGTGCCATTAGAATATTAGACCAAAACTACAGCCTCCCATTGGTTAGCAAATATGTTTAATGAAAGGCTTGACTGCGTAATCCGTGAGTTGTACAGTTTTATCGTGTTATACTTTTATAGTTAGTTCAAATGACGTGAAGCCATTAGAGGCTTCTTCCTGTTTTTGGGAATGTGTTTCACTAGTAAGACACTTTGTAGGCACTTGCTTCTTATACTGTCCCTGAAATTAATGTTGTAAGTTCAGTGGTCTGAGTGGTAGTTTAGTAAGGACTGTCACTAGAGCAAACGCTTTGACAAGCGGACTATTCTTCATGAAGGCAACGCTGCTGCTCTGA